>JALBCR010001574.1:0-142572 GCA_030710515.1 Abscondita cerata | reverse complement strand
TCAGTATTACTTCGTTCAGTTACGTATATCTGTTTTAAGAAATGCAGTGCGCGGCCCCCCAGATTTTATTTTTTGTGTCTAAACCTTAAAAGATCTCATCAATTAACAAGTAACAAAAAAGTTTACTATTGAATGTCTCTTTCTGAAACTATTTTTTGAAAAGTTATTGGTCTTAACGTTAAAAAGTTTTTTGAGTGGTTTTTTGGCGGGTTACCGGTATTTCGTACACTAATGGTCTACTGATAATAACTAATATCACCTTAAAGATGACCTACATCTGTAAGGAGTGCAATACCAAATATCATCAAAATCGACAAAACCGTTATAATTAAATAAAAAAACTTTTTTGAACTTTGAATCAGAATACTGGCTAAACGAAGCACTTTTGGATATAGGTAAGTTAGGTTAAATCATTTTATTTTGAGCCCAGGAATCTGTGGTTAAGTGATGTCCACACATTTTAGGGGCACCCTGTATATCAATTAGAATGTTTATTTAAATCGTATAAAAAATATCTACCCTCATTATCTTTTGTAGAAAAACGTTTTTGCAAAATAAACCAGTGGCCACTGTTCCTATCTGCGTTTGTGGCCACTGTACCAAAAGCACATTGTTTTTTGAAAACGTAACCTAAAACTTTCTACTTTAAAGATAGATCGTAATTTGCACGATATGCATGTGTTAAATACTATACAATACACCACGAAACTTACAAAATATTTAACATATATATTGTTGTAGGCATAAAAGGTGTTTAAACTTACCATTTTTTTCTACGCAGCACACCTTTAAACAAATTAATTTTCAAAATACTCTTGAAAAGAATTATACACGTGTGAATCGTAGTAAGCGACCGTTGTGACTAAAATTATTAACGTTTCGACTAGGTGGCGGGCCTGTACGCATCAAACCAAAACAAATATTTAAAAGTGACCACTGTACCTAACTGGCCACTGTTTCAGCTTCTCCTCTATATAGATGGTTTACACTAACATACTTTTAAATTGCTTAAGGAACATATTGCAGTGATTGTATAATGTCATAATTGTAATGTATAGATGTAAATAGAGATATAATGTCTGTGATGGACGTATAATTTTGAGTCTGTGCAATAAAACAATTAATACGAAATATTCTTCACTAATGATTAAAAGAAGTGTTGTGGTTATATATGTAATTAATTAACCCAGTTATTGTAAAAATGGTTTAAAACTAAAATAAATCTGCTCACTGTTGAAAAAACCCGCGAAGTGTTGTAAACCTGTGAAGTAGTATTAAAAGTGTCAGTAAATAAAGTTGTTGGTGAAGAAACCATAAACAATTAAAAACCAAAACGGAAAAGTGGAAGAATAACTAACAGTAAGGAAAAGTTGAGGTTCAAGAGGTCACTGCCGAGAACCGTTGAAGGTCGCACGTACACATTGCATAGATTTACCAGGTTAGTTTAAGTTAAGTTAGTAGGTATATTTAAATCTGTGTATTCAAATTAAATAAAATTGTAACAAATTATAAATTGCGCAAAGCCGTGCATGTAACGTTATTTATTTGTCTTTTTAAATATTTTAGTCACAGGTGGATAATAACCTATTTGAATCACTAAAATGTGTGACTAAAATTCATCAAAAACTGCTGGTGTAAGATAAAAGTATTTTAATCAACACAAAATGCAATCGTGGCGATATGAACAACCCACCTTTGTCGAATAGTAAAACATATAAAGAACCTGTTGCAATTAATGAAAAAAAAATCATGTACCTACATCGAGAAGGTAGTGACTTATACCCAAGGTGAAATATCGGAATTTTAGTGTCACATATCACATCATGGAAAACCACAAATTCTGAAAATAATGATTAATTGTTTGATACAACACTTTTAATATTGTATTTTTCTCTATTTTAAATAAATAAATCCAAAAAATGTTCATCTGTTTTTGGTTAATACAGAATTGAGTTTCAAAACAGTACAAGCCCATTCCCCGTTTTTATCTGTCATTGGTAGTCTATTTAATTTTTTAAAAAACTACCATTAAAAATACATTGTAAACTATGAGATCTAAAACTTTTCTGTTTATGCCGACAGTCAAGTAGTTTCAAAGTTGATAGTAATTGTCTTGTTTCACAAGATGTCGTGAACGACACAACTCCAATTTTTTTATACTATTTACAATTACATGGCATATGCGGTATTCTACTATTATTTTTGTCAAAAATTTACTATTGACTGAAGTAAATATATTAATACTTGAATAGATACTAGCTTCGCTACGCTCTGATTTTCAAAAAATCATATCTCCGAAAGTATGCGTCCGATTGCAAATTTTTGTTGTTGGAAAGGTACATCTTTTGGTTACCTTCGCTCCATACATTTCGACCTCCTCACAAACATGCACACCCACTGTGCGACAAAAAACGACTAAAAAGTGATAAATTTTGCGGTTTTCGCGATTTCCCCATTTTATTTTAAATTGTGCACGATTTTATGAATTACAATTAGCCTCCATAAAGCTCTCACAAGTTTGGCTGAAACGTTGTCATTTATGTATCATTAAGACCGAAGACTGTTACGACCTCCATCTAGAAGGAAGACACATTTAAATTGTAAAATTTTTATAATATGTAATCAGATTAGAACAAAAATCGTAAAAAGTTTAAATTTTTATCGCAAACCTAAATAAAAAGTTAGCTACCATCTTAAACTTCTTCAAATATTGTAATTTGAATTAAGATTTTGTTTCGTAACTAATCTAATAAAAGTATATTTTTTATTGAATCGACGTCTGGAGATGAAATTTAGTAAGTCTTATTTTTTTGTTGTAAAAAAAGTATATTTCACTACTACTTTACGCATTAGAATACTTTAAATTGAATACGAACATTTTTCTACAAAATAACAAAAATATCAGAAAAGTGTACTTCTTTTTATAAAAGTTTTTAAAAGTTAATGATACTTTTATCGCAATTGTGGAGTAGGTTTTCTAAAATTAAACTATCGTATTTTACGTTCTTGGATTACATCTTTATGAAATAATTTTTTCTTTATTTTTTAATAATGACATTATTGGTTTTTAATTGTTGACAGTAAATAAAGAGGAATAAAATTTCCGCAAACTTTTGTTGTTCTGCAACTGTAGTCTGAACTAATGAATGCCAAAGTTTCAGTATAAGCATAATATGAACTTTCAAGTAAGCCACTCATTTAATTATTTCATTTTATTAATACAAAAATATTGCAATAATAGGCATAGAAATCATATTTTTCTATTACTTGTCAGTTATTACTTAAGAGCAAATGCTTAGTTGTAATTCATTTTTCAAGTAGTACCTACTTCGAAATCTATTGTATCCTCAACGACCCTATAATCGTGAAACAAGGTTTTTTTCAAAATAAAATTCTGTTATAAAACATGTACGTAAGCAATGTTTCTTAAATAAAATACGACGGTAAAACGATACATTGTCCTGTTATTGCATCTTTCCGACCGAAAGAAAAAACATGTTTTTTTTTTTATTAAATCTTATGTGGTAATAGAACGTAACTCTTAATTTCTCCATGAAAGTCAATGGTCAAGTAAAAACACGAAATTCAGCATCACACTTTTAACAACAATTCTATTTTTCTGACATTTAATGAAGTTGTGTAAACGAATATTTATTGTTACTTTACCGCTTAGTCTTTATTAGAATAATTTTCTAGTCGATTGGCGCAGACTCATTTTTTCTGATGGTATCCACTTCTTTTCATTGTCGCAATTTCGTCTGCGACATCGTCTTTTAGACACTTACTTTTCTTTTATTCAATTTTTTTAATTTTTTGCACTGATCCAAGAACATGATAACTTATCGCACAACAAATACCTACTTATTAATATAGAATATTATTCAGACTCGTAACTTTAATATTTTAAAATAAATAGTGGAAGGTTTTAATGCAATTTGTATTGAGTTACTACACTTTCAAACTAAACTTTATCAAAGTTTTGTAGTTACACGTATCAACTATTATTATTGTTAAATGGGAATAAAATAACTTGTGAATGTCGGGAAAACTTTGGGTTTGTAGCTGATTATTAACTTAGATTTTTGCTAACGTGTTCAAATGTTGGAGGTTTTACTTTGTAACACGCATTGAATTTAAAATAAATTTAGTTGTAAAAACGTCGTTTTGGACAAAAAAGTGTTAACCTTTGTTAATATTTCGTACATAAACTGCAAGTTTTATTTATTTGTATATCTATATGCTTTAAAATTCAACATATCAATTATCAAGCTCAATTTACGGATAATACAAAAACATAATTAATATTTTATTGGATTTTATAGTATAGAGATGCTTTACCACCCGTAAAAGTTAGACCGGTTTCTCGTGAATCATCTGTATTGATTTATATTAAAAAATTAGTAGGTTATGAAATTAGTAGCATTTTTTCGCATACAACTAACTTCAGAGAAAAATATACAAGACGACGCGACGTTAAATGACTAGTAAGAACTTAACCTCAAATTACTCTAAATTGGTTTTTGAGATAGCAGTTAAAAGTTAATATATAATTCCATTGATAAACATCCTTATTTTATACTAAGCACAATACAGTTTAATGTTCCACGTTTGTCAGCAAGATCAGTTTGCAGTTTTCGATTGCCAATTGCAGTATCAAATATTATATGCCAACCACCTGTTCATGTCTGCTGCCGAGCGCCAAATAACCAGGTTAAAGATATTTTTCACAGAATTTAACATTTATTTATGAGATTAGTTTTATTTACCTGTTAATACATTTAGTTTATTGTATCTACAGCACCTCTTTTTAATATTGTAATAGTCTTAAGTTTTCATTTTGTTATTTCTTGTAATTGGAACTTCTTCCGTAGGAAATAAATTATTATTATTAAAAGATTTAAAATTTCATATTTTACGTTACTTGGTTTAGTGTATAATATGTAAATCCTTATGTTACTCAAATTCAGAAACTTTGGTAGTTTACAAATAATAGGATAACATGAATATGAATGATTCGGGCTAAATAATAATGTATGGACATACAATTTCAATCTATAGGTTGGAACGAATTTTTTTTTCTAATAATAGAACAAACGCATTGAATGTTAGAAAGATTTATTTACGTTTTTTATTTTAAGCGCTTTCAGTAATTATTCTAATGTTTATTTAATTTTGTCTTTAGAATAACAAGGAATTTGCCTACATACAGTGTTTTATGTTATAGGGATGTCCAAATTATATCTCAAGATTGGGCTTTATTTTTGTCGCTGGGCGTACAATGTCGCTAAATGACGTAAATATGATTTCTAGAAAGTTTACTTTATATGCTTTTCTAAATCCCCTCCATAATATTGTTGCGGCACTAAAGTTACTAGTATAAGTTGGAATCACCGTGATGTTCTAGAACGTTAAATTATCTTCTAGAATATTATCTTACAAATAAAAACAATGATCATGTATTTATTCATCCAGTTCGAATTTAACATTTAATGCAGTGGATATAAATGTAACGTGTAGAATATTGTGTGTATTTATATAAATAATAAGAATATTTGGGGTTTAAACGTTGTAATTTTTAATATTTATTACACGTGTTTAAACCCCAAAGATTTTATTACAAACATGTTTACACGTGAAAGAATAAAGCATTATTAAATAATAAGAACTGTATATACAGAGTGTCCAGAATCTCTCCTGACAAACGAAGACCGGAGTTTCCTCAGATAATTTTATGACAATTTAATCCAATTCACCTAGTCTGAAAATGCTTCCTAAGGGAGCTAGAGCTCTTTGAAGACGGCGCCTTGTAAATAGTTTTTTTTTAAATACCTACAGAACGCTTCTACTTAGAAAAGCAAAAACTGGTATGCTTGTTTAGCCTTCACAGATGAATTGATTCCATTAATTGCGAATTTCTAGTACCGGTCATAGGCGTCCGTTTTGGGTAGGTCAACGGTTATTTAACGTGGTTTTACAGGAAAAGTAACTAAAGGGTGTCGAGCTCGAATTTTGAGAAAATTTTAATGCCGCAAACCGCATCCCGCTATATTTTCAAATAAAAAAGATACAGGACGTTTTTCACATTTGGTTCAAAACAAAAACTGCTCATAACTTTTTATTCATAAAAATTTTTTAAATCTGCTTATTTACTTAAATATCGTTAACACTCAATTGTCCAGTTATATGTATCTTAATCATATGCATCATTACTGCAAAGAATTATATTTTATTCAATAATTTGGAGATCATCTAAAATTGTATCACTATTTGATGACACTTACGCAAAACAAAAACTACTACTAATTTGTGTATTTTTAATTTCTAATTTTTTGTGAATGTTACTTCAACTCGTGTTCGTCATTATGTCCGGTTGTGATCTATTTAATATAAAAATTATTACAAATAATTTAAGAAACTTTAATAAGTATTTAATTCGAAGACCTTTATTTGTTCAGTTGTAAGAAGAAATGAGTAAAACATTAGGGAGGGCTGTAAAAGTAATGTAATTCTTATGAGCTGAAACTTTAGCCACATCCACAGAATGATATATATATATATATATATATATATATATATATATATTCTGATATTATTACTAACTTTGGTTTTTTAAATAGATCACTCCGTGTATTGTATCATTATTGGAATGTCCCCTTCAATACGAGTTCAGCCATAATGTAACACTCAATATTTGATAAAGTCAGGAAGGTCTTAAATTAAATAAAACTGTCCGTGCAAAATAGAATTCAAGTAATTAAATCTGGCAACATTGCAGATATCAAATCTGGAATCTTCGTATCCCAAAATATACTTATCCAAAATGTTGTAGATGTTGTACAATTCGTACTACCCATTTGTGAGATAATTGAGCGTTTCCAGACTTTTGTTCCACTCTGTATATACTGGGTGGGTGTTTAGTGCGTGAACGGAAGATTGCTCCTGAACTGTTAGAGATATCACAACTAACTTTGGCAAGATGATACCTAGTTATTAGATACATTTTAAAAATTTTTAACGACATATAGGGTGATTTCCAAAAAAATGCTGACTCAAAGTTGTGTTTTTTAAATAAATATTTTTTCAAAATTGATTCCTCATTACATCTATAAACAAAATGTTATAAGGTTTTATGTACTTAAATGCAACCGTTTTAGAGATATCGTCCATTTAATGTTGAAATGGAGCCGCGGTGCTATGGCTCTAATTAAGACTTTTTAAATCTAGTTCCGCCATCAACTTTTGATAATATTTGGCTTACAAAATACGTACAAAACTTTTGCAATAAGCGTAATGCTATACAGGATAATTTCTTTACTCAAAATGTAATTATTCGCGATTTTTTCAAATGTTTTTAAAATTGATTTATCGTAAAAAATAGAAAACAAGGTTTTATAGACATAAAACCAACTGTTCTTGAGATATTAATAGTTTAGTAAAAATAATAAATTCAAATCGCAACCAACTTAAAGAAAATCCAATGAAGAACTCAAAGAGGAATAATAAAATACGTGACAATCTAATGCTGTCACGAAGTTTATAACGAAACAACAATCGTGAACAAAATGCGTATACATAAACAACAAAAGCAATAAATAAATTTAAAGTAAATATTTAAAATGCTGCCCATGTCTAGTTAAACATTTTGAATACGGTCAGAAAAAGAACGTTTAACTTGTGACAACATTTTGGCTGTAATCGATTCAAATGCAGCGCGTATTCTTATTTTTATATTTTCCCTCGTGGTAGGGATATCTTTATAAACTATTTCCCTAACGCATCTCCAGAGGAAAACATTGAGGGGAGTAAGATCCGGAAATCGAGCTGGCCAGTTTTCTACACCACCTCGTCCTATCCACTTTATTAGAATAGTTTCATCTAGATATTGCTTGACGTTTATAGAATGGCTCGATATCTTCTAAAATGTCAAGTAAATTAGTTTCCAAAAACCGTAAATGTTTCTCAGGGGTGAGACTCTCTTCAAAGAAAAAAGAGCCAACAATCAAATATGTCACCCCATACATTAACGGGCCATTGATGATGGTGGTCAGAGAGTCTTAAAATGTGAGGATTACTATCAGAATTTAGTAATGATAGTTATGTTTACTGAAGTTTGCATTATTATGAAAAGTTACCTCATTCTAAAATTCGGTTGATCGTTTATTTTATTTTATTTACCCAACAGTGTATATACACTAATTACAGGGTAAATTTTATTAACTACAGGGTAAATTCTATTAGCAGGACCCTTTACGATTTTGAAAATCTATTTCCGTTAAAGCCTGATGGTGTTCAATCTGATAAGCGTAGAACAAAAATACACAGAATACCAAATACAAAAATTGGCTAATTATTTGACAAACATCAAACAATACTGATGCAATTGTTTCTAGTAAATTGTAATATTGGTCTATGTGATAATTTATTAAACCAGAGGTTTTTAGAAAGTTATGACAAAAGTATTAATATCTCAAGTTAATTTTACGACTATAAATAATCATTGGTTATCTAGTTTTGACGAAAAATCAAGAATAATTACATTTCGCGTAAAGCATTACGCTTTTTGGAAAAGTTTAGTACGTATTTTGTAAGTTAAATATTAGTATTAAGTCGATGGCGTAACTAGATTTCAAAAACACTTACCCCGTATATAAAAAGTTTGTAATTTTTGAATTTTTTCAAGGCCCTGTATATCGGAAGCAACGCATTTCCGGACATAGATTTATTATCTCAAATCTCTAATCTGGAGTTTCTCTATGTACCCTTGAAATATTGCCACCCTTATCTGAGACACCCTGTATATATATATATAGTAAATACAATTCAATATTTAAAATGTACCATACAAATAAATAAATAAATAAACCGACTAAATAATACTGATTACAGTGTTTTTAGGCTTTGAAGTATATGAAAGTATCATAAAAAACACGTTAGTTTGCAAAGTTCTTCCTCCCAACAATGGTGGACAATTATTATTTACATTATTTACTGCTTGTTTTGTGCTAACTTGTGCCACTAATAAAAATTTTGTACCCCTTGGTATTATAAAAAAAACATGACCACAACAAAAAAATTGACCCCGTATCTGAAAACTACCCCTCACTATTATTTGACAACAAAGTAAAGTACTCATTTTACTAGAAGAATCAATCAATACTACTATCTCGTGCCCCTATCTGAAAAACAACCCCTGATCATTATTCAACTCAAGACTAAAGTATCAATTTTTACCAGCAGAATCAATCGATACTGCTACATTCACAGCATACTAATTTGTGATTTTAAATTATTTATTACCTGATTTTGTACCTCGTGCCTTTATCTGAAAAACCACCCTTGATTATTATTCAACTCAAAAGTAAAGTATCAATTTTTACAAGCAGAATCAATTCTTACGCTTAATGTTCTCTTTATGTGGGACACGGTGTATGTTATTAAATTAATGTAATAAATTAATTTTTGTTACATTAAACTGGCACAAATTTGTTTCACGATACGAAGTAGTAGTAGATTTGTCATAAAATTATGTATACAATGAAATTATATTTTACCATTCCAACTGCAGCCGTGTTAGCGTTATTCAATTTTTTCTACATTTCAACGTCACCTCAAGTAGTATTTCAATCGGACAATTTTTATTTTAGCAGGAGGTAAGAAAATAGTTGTGCCTTTATTAAATATTCACCTTTAAACCGTTTGATGTACATAGTGTTTTAAAATTATTTTCAAAAATAAAAACCTTGTTTACTTTTATGTAATCTAACTGTTGTATTAAAGAAAAAAAAACAAATAATGTACCGGGTGTCCTATTTTTAATGTAAATGGGAGGGTTTCAGGTATTTCGCGAATTTATAGGGAAAAACCGTGGTCGCGACCCTTAACTCGATTTTTGAGACAAATTCAATTGTCTAAACAGCACTTCGATATCTTGATTCGTTTGGGAGATACAGAGTGTTTTGCGTTTTATGTCGTTGTCTTTAAAGCTTCATAACTTTTTGTTTGTGAATATTTTTATTTTATCCAAAACATTTTTATGCATTTTTTTATATGAAATTTAATAGAGTACTCGAATTTATTCTAGATTAATTCATTTTCGAGTTACAGACCAAACATACATTTTTTTAAATGAAAAGTAGAGTTGGCTTTTTAGCATTCTGAAAATATATGATTTCATATATTTATCTTGGCATATAAGAAAATTATAAAATATTTTAAAAACATTTCTTGATCAAAGTCACCTATGAACCTTTGTTTATTGCGTGCATTCGTTGCTAGTTTTTTTGACACTCCACGCAGTTGTTTCTTATAAATAAATGGCCAAAACATACATAGATGTGATTAGATTTAATGTTTCAGAGCTTTACTTAAAATAATAATTAATTACTGAAATTAATAACTTTTTGGCCATTTATTTATATGAAATAACTACGTGAAGTGTCAATAAATTAGCAATGAATGCGCGCAGTAAACAAAGGTGACTTTGATCAAAAAGTGTTTTTCAAAAATCGTTTATAATTTTCTTATTTGCCGAGATAAATATATAAAACCATATATTTTCAGAAAGCTAAAAACAATTTTCAATCAATTGAATCATAGCAAACTATGGTTTCCATTAAAAAAAATGCATGTTCGGTTTGTAACTCGAAAACGAATTAAGCTAGAATAAATTCGCCATTGAATTTCATATAAAAAAATGCACATAAATTGTTACGGTTCAAAATCTTCAAGTTGCGCGTTGCGACAAAAGTCAGATTTACCGCGCATTGAAACGAATTGGTGAATTTTGGGAGTTCTAATCTGAGCGACGAGCCGACATCTTGAAAAACTACGTACGAAGCTAAAAACTAAATATAAAATTGCTATGTGGCTTCAATAATTGCACAATAATTTAGTGTGGAAATATAATCCTACCAATTTACGCCGTAAGTGGTTTTTTTGCTATTACTTTGGTTGATTTAGCGGTTTTATTAATTGCTAATTACAACGTATGATTTAGCACATGTCTGGACCTCATATCCTTCTCACAATTGACTCTCTGGATAATTCCTGGAAACGCTGGAACGAGCAATTAGTAACCCTGTTGTGACACGGCCGATTATCCTTCAGCGGTTAGAGGGCAGGCACGCGGTGCGCCTGCTATTCACCAAGGAGTAGAAGACTCCTAGAGTTGGGTCTTCTATTTCTTCTCAACAAAATCATACGGATCTTCGGGTAGCTGTCAACTGATTGTTCGTTAGCAAGGAACCACTTCATATTTGCATACGTTTGAAACTTAAGTACACGCGACAACAAGCGGTTATACCTTTAGCGTTTAAAAGCATCGTTATTCGGGGTAGCCTCCATTTACCCACGCTCGTTGTTATTCGCACTAACTCCTTCAGAGTATCGCAGGGTAAGCTAAAACAAAAGGCCTTTTGGATTGGCGGAAGCTGCATTTCGTATTAAAACTTGTGTACTATTGGTTATTAAGTCACCGCGTGTACGTGACTGGTGTACGTCAAGTTTCTTAATCACCAATCTTAAATTGTTACGCTATTTCTATCTTGGGGTTAATAAACGAAAAACTTAACTGAATTACTACATATTTGAACGCGTACTATAAGTATTTGGTTACTGCTAATGCACGAAAGTTTCATGCGACAGACTTTATCATCTCTACTAGATATTCCTAATATTTTAAATTGTATGTGCTATATTTATGTGTCTTTTGTCTCTCTTAAATTTGTGTTTGTTGTAGCGTGTTAGACTCTAAGTAAAACCAAGTGAATTCCTGTTGATCGGTTTTATTTCTCTTCGTTGCCCAGCAGGTGACGCCACGTTACTCAGCAGTTATTTCTTTTAGTTCTCCCAAGGACCCATCTCACCGATTGTAGCCGGAAATTGCTGTGCTAACGCTTATAAATACGGGACCTCCCGTAAAATTTAGTACGCAACTTCGAGCCCAATATTATTGTGTTCCTTCTTTTCTAGGTTGCATAGCTAGAGCCGTCACTGTATTTTTATCTATTATTATTTGTGAACCGTTACAAAATGTTTTGGTTAAAATAAAAAATATTCACAAACAAAAAAGATTTAAAGAAAACGGTATAAAACGCAAAACACTCTGTATCTCCCAAACGAGTCGAGATATCGAAGTGCTGTTTAGACTATTGAATTTGTTTCAAAAATCGAGCTAAAGGCCCTGACCACGGTACACCCCGTACATACTAACTTAAAAAACTTTTTACTTAAAACAAATGAAAATTTAAAAAAAAGTAAGGTACAAAATCGGGTAATAAATAATTTAAAACCACAAATTAGTATGGTGTGAATGTAGCAGTATTGATTGATTCTGCTGGTAAAAATTGATAATTTACTCTTGAGTTGAATAATAATCAAGAGTGTTTTTCAGATAAGAGCACAAAGTACAAAATCGGGTAATAAATAATTTAAAACTACAATTTTGTATGCTGTGAAAAGTATCATCTATTGATTGTTCTGGTAAAATGAGTACTTTACTTTATTGTCGAATAGTAGAGAAGGGTAGTTAGGTTTCAGATACGGAATCAATTTTCCTGTTTTTTATGTATAGCACAAATTAGCACAAATTATGTTCATTCTGCATCTGTAGTTGTTTTAAATTTTTTCTTTTTTTTTGTTGTGGTCCTGCTGACTTCATATGTATGAAGAAGGCAACGCCACGTTTTTTTTCCAAAATAGCACGAGGTACAACATTTTTATCAGTGGCACGAATTAGCACAAAATAAGCACTAAATAGTGTAATACGTGAGTTAGGATTCTGCCAATTTGGTCCTGCCTATTTCAAAGAGTATATTGTTGCATGAAATATTGTTGGTAGCAGAACCACAATTATTGACTTTTGTAGCTATTTGACCGTTAAATTAGGTTATATATAAAAAGGCGTTTGATGGTTATAAGAATGTTTATTGCTTTTACTGGCAGTACTTACATATTACATAGTTTGGAAAAGAAACTATTAAGTTTTGCTGCCGATAAGTTTTAAAAACAAACCTATGCTGCTAAGTGTAGTTTAATTAAGTTTACGTTCGTTGAGTTGATCAAGTTCAAGTTCATATTAAATTGTTATTGCAGTATAAAGGGCACTTTACATTGCGTGATTTGTCACATGATTTTATCATAGGAAATATTCTTGTGTTCAGATTATGTGATTTGATCACACAGAAGCAGTCATAGGCCAGTCACAAAGAAAATCACATCTATTTTTCAGAATAGAACGGTAGCTATTTTGGTGTGTATTCCGTGTGGATACCGATAATATCATTGATCTGTCTTATCGACTGTGTGACGATTAAAGAAAAAAAAGCAGTGAAAAGTTTAAAAATGGCTACATCGATTTATATGAAGAAAACCGCTGTTTATATGATAGTAAACATAAGTTTTACTCGAATAAGCATGCTAGAAATGATGCCTTGTTAAAAATTACACTGGAACTACAGAAGCTGGAAGCAAGAATTCAAGTAGAAGACGTAAAAAAAAAATTTACTAATCTTAGGCAGCAATTTTTGCACGAGAAGTCAAAAGTGATGGCCCAACATTCCGGTATGGAGGCTGATGATATTTACGAGCCGACAGGTTCGTCAGCAGATCTGTTTACATTACATCTTTCCAAATTCATCATGTAAACATTGGTTCGCCAATCACCATTTGTTAATGTTATATTATTTATATTTTCAGAATCAATTCTTGATAAATAGAATTTTTTCCCATCTTTTGCTTTTATGTAATTATGAAGCACACAACAGGCTAAAAAGTAATATTTTGAACCTTATCAACATCCAAATTGATATCCCTTTCCAATATCTGGAATCGGCTAGAAAGTATTCCCAAAGCATTCTCAACCACTCTTCTAGCTCGACTTAGTCTATAATTGAACACCTTTTCCGTCTCATTATTTCTTTGTCCAGTGGGTTTCATCAGCCGTTTAGATAATCGAAAAGCGTCGTCAGCGACAATAACATATGAAACTTTTTTGTAGGTTTAGGTAGCGTAGCATCTTCAGGAAAATCAAGTAAATTTCGTTCTACAGCTCTACATAATGAACTATTATTGTAAACACCCCCATCACTTGCGCGGCCGTTACATCCTGCATCTACATAAATAAAATTGTAATCTGCATTGACTAATGCTATTAAGATGATACTATGGAATTGTTCGTAATTGAAGTAGAAGGAGCCATCTTCTTTTTTTGCCCGAAATGCTATGTGCTTCCCATCTAGGGCACCTAAGCAGTTGGGAAAATTCCACTCTTTATATAATCTATTGGCGATCTTCAACCATTCATCTCTTTCATTTGGTGTCTTCAAATACTCATTTTTTAAAAAAGTGTGAATGGCAGTAACTGTCTCGGGAAGTAAGTATGTTTGAAAGTGAAGGCATAGAAATGCGAAACAAATAACATATACTTTGAAAAGTTTCACCTGTAGCTAGAAATCTTAACGTCACCAGTAATCTGCAAAAAAGGACAATTTGATTAATAATCTGGTTTACTGGAACATCTTACCTTGTTTTTGTTGCTATACACTCGCGTAGATTAGTGTCCTGTCGTTTTACTAAAAGTTCTACAAGTTGCAACAAATTATCGAATGCATTCCAGGACATTCGACAAAAGTTTCTGAAACTGACTGGATCTTCGTATTTTATTTCTCTAAATACAAGATTGGACATTCCTCGACCAGAACCCACAACGTTCTTTTCTTCTTAGCTTTTTGTGTTTTATTGCCTACCAATTTGTATCTTTGATGCACTGTCTCTACGAGGCACATTGACATTGCAAGTAATACATCAGCATTTGGAAGCATTTTTCTAACAAATTGTATTAATTCCGTCTAGTTTATAATCATGAACACTATACTAACAAGCTACCTAACCTCAAACTACAAGGTTTTGACGTTTTGACAGAGTTTAAATTATAAACTCCTTCAAAACAAACACATGAGGTTATAACATAGTGTAAACGCAAAATAGTCCATATCACACCCACTAAAGAATCATACAATTTTCCTGTGATAACATCAAGTGAAAAATCATGTGATAAATCATACAATGTGAAGTGTCCATTAAACACATAGTTTAGAAATTATACCACTTTTTCTTTACCAGACACTATTAGTGGAGTCAAGTAAGTGAAAAAAAGATGATTTGCAAAAATATCGTTTAGAGCTTAGCGACCCGGCACAAAATATTCGTTTTGGTGCCAATAACAACACCTTTAAGTTTTCCCCATTTAGAGCAACACTCCCTTTTTTTTTGATAAAAAAGAGATTTTTTAATCTATTTTGGAGTATTTTTTGGTTTTAAAAATTATTTTGACCTACTTTCCCTTGGAGTTAAGGAACTACATTTGCACCCTTTTATTATCTACGTTCAAAGAATATTTTGGTTTATAGTACACCCTCCCCTCTGTTTATCCCCCCTCCTGTTATGTATTTGTATATACAAAAAAACACGAAAAAATTCAGGAAAAGTAGTCAAACAACGTGCCAAATTTCGGCTAAGAAAATTTAATAGTTTTGCCAATATTTAACTTTTACTCGAATTTTGACTATTTTTTCAAAAAGCTTTCCAGTTTGTTTAAATGGTCGTAGAAAAAAAAGAAAAATAAAACGTAATTTTTTTTATGTACTTTCACGTGATATAACTCAAATTCGCTATTTAAGATTAATACAGTGTGTCCGCAGATTGAGTTGAAAAGAGAAGAAAATTTTTATTATTAATTTTACGACAAAAAGTCATTCTTTATAAAAAGTTTTGCATGTCGAAAAATTATATTTGTAATATATAAATCAAAAATCAGATGAACGTAGCTTAAAATAAATTAAGAAAATGTGAAAACGCTTTAGGAGAGAAGTGCCATTATTTATCATGTAAGGATATAACTTTATATAAAAAAGTTTTTTATTATCAGAAGCAAAATCTAAATTCAAAATTTGATTAATAAATTTAGAGTTTTTAATTTTTAAGTTCTTAAACCTTCTAGGTGGAGGTAGGGTTGAAAATAATGGTCTTAGGTTACATAAAAAGCCAACGTTTCGCCCACAACTCCGAGGGCTTTATCGAGGCTAAAAAGTAAATTGAAAACCGTCTTGGTCACAAAATTTTTTCGTTTCTAGTGTTCTATTGTATTATTTTTTAAGATTAAATTTAAAATGAAAATTATGTCATTGTACAACAGGATGGTTGCACACTTTTGGTACAACAGTGGTTAACACATCACTTTGGTGAACGATAATTGGGAAAATTTCGACCAATTCATTTTTTTGCAAGATCACCTGATCTGACACCCATGGATTTTTCCTTGTGGGGTATTTTAAAACAAAAGGTTTATGCGAATGACCTGTCGCATGACCTCGAAATCATTAAAGAAATAATACGGGATGCGGTAAATGAAATAAATGTATTCTCAACGATTTGTAAAGTCTACGGTAATTTCATTCAAATGATGAAAAAAGGTGTTGAGGTTTCAAACAAAATTTTACCCTAAAATGATAAATAATGGCACTTCTCTTGAAGCATTTTCGCATTTTCTTAATTTATTAACACTGTTAGTCGGATCTTGGATTCAAATATTGCAAATACACTTTTTCGACAAGCAGAACTTTTTGTAAAAAATTTAATTTTTTTGGTGTAAAATCAATATTAAAAATTTTTCTTCTACCTTTTCAAATCAATCCGCGGACATACTGTATATACCGTAAATAGCGAATTCTGAAGTCGCGCTTGAGTTAGATAAAGTTTGAGTTATATCGCGTCGAAGTACATAAATAAAGCTACGTTTTGGTTTTTTCCTTTTTTCCTACTACCACTTGGACAAACTGGGGAGCATTTTGAAAAAATAGTCACAATTCGACTAAAAGTTAAATATTGGCAATCCTACCTAATATTTTTAGTTGAAATTTGGCATGCTGTTTGTAGTCCATAACGACTACTTTCTCTTCTACCTCAATCTGTCAATATTTGACAGAGTTGATTTGATTTTTCTTTGTTTTTTTGTATGTACATATACATAACAGGAGGAGGGATGAACAGAGGGTGTACCTTGAACAAAAATGTTCCTTGAACATCGAAAATAAAACGGTGCAAATCTGGTTTCTTAAAAGTACTCCAAAAAAGGGTTTGCAAAAAAAAGGGTGTTGTCCCAAACGTTGGATGTGGAAAACTCAAGAATATTGTAATTGGCACCAAAACGAACATTTTGTGCCGGGTCACTAACCTCTCATAATAATAATTATGTATTATATTTTAAAACCCTTCAGTATAAATGAGTTACAAAATGGAGAAAACAAACTAGTAGTTTTTAATTTTTGGCAACGCTTTGGTTTCTAAAGGGTAATAACTCTTAAATTAAAGTATATATTTTTCACAACCCTAAACTGTTAAGCCACAGTCTAGAGAGCGTAAAAATGTTAAAAAATAAATACTGATTTATTTACTTAAAAACGCTATAATTTTCATTTAAGAGATTTTTTAATTAAAGAGAAAATCAAAAATAATTTACTATGACGCAGATAAATTGCGATAGCTATACTGAAGTTTGATAGTCACCTGCCACTTTTCTTATTACGTTTGATGCGTTAATTTGCAAAATTATTCCTTAGTCATGCCTATTTATACAAATTCGTTTTTTTTTGTTAAAAGTATTTGGGGCTTTGTATTACTTACTGTATGAGGTTAAAGTAACGACATTATTACAATTTATTTGGCAAAGATTGTTTATCAGAACAGTTGAAATTCGAGTACATACAATAGCATAATGATCCCACGGTATGCATGCTCACAACGAATATTATGGTTAAATTTTATAACAATAGGTATACGTACCGTCCTTTAGAAATATAACGCGCTTCACACATTGGCCTAATATTATTATTACAAAAACTGAACCGATATTTGCAACGTAGTTATTATGATTGTCGCACAGAATGAACAAAACTCAACCGTATTTCAGTATAAATAATTATTTGAATAAGAGTTTCAAAGGACGTTGCAATCCTTGCGTTTTATAAAAAATACAAAAAAAGATAAAAGTTACAAATGCTGAATGATTTAAACTTAACAATGCAATCATAAATCTCAACGTCATGTCATTGTTAAAGTATGGTTGAAAATCATAAACATTTTTTCATAAAGCAAACAATGATTATGATTTATAAATGGTTTGAGTAACAAAAATGCTTACGTACGTTCAAATATTAGATGCATGTTCTAATCGACTACATGTCATAAGATAATGAATACGCTTCTGTAATAAATTATTGATATTCATAGTATTGGCTAACATAGAAAACAATCGGCTCAAACAAAAATAGATAATAATTATTGTTCAGATAAATTACTATACAGTATATATTTACATATTATAACATTATTTCATTGTAGACACTGAATCTGTACTGTACGATCGATTTTGTTTTTAACAAAGAACTGCAAATTTGTTTTTAGAAAAATAATAATAAAAACAACGCAAATTTAATTACGGTACTATTAATTACAACGCAATCTATATAATTGCTTTAAAAAACTCTGTGTACAGGGTGGTCCACATTATGCGATACGTGTATTAAAACGATAGATCTAATAGAGTAGCTGAATTCGGTTAAATAAAAAACGACCGTTTATTTCTATAAAGTTTCAAATAAATGGCAACGCAAAATCACAATTACTTTGTAAAATACCGATGAAGAAAAAACCTATTAATTTTGTCGGTAAAAAAGTTGATTAGTGGACAGTTTTTGAATGTGCAACAACCAGGTTTCCATTTACGTTCGAAGGGCAGATTAAACAAGTATTGTGTTGACAAGTTTCTCTTCCAGAATTTTCATTAAGGCTGCGTTTAAAAGCAAGTTGGTTTGCCTAACTTTAACTAATTTTTGTTTTATCAATTACAGAATATACAGTAAGTCCAAGATAAGGATTCTCACAATGCGGATCTCGGAAATAATAATAGATACAATTCCAGTTAAATGAAAAAAAGTTGTGTAATTAGATGACTAATAAAATGACATAAAAAAATTGATGCTGTGTTTTTTAAGATATTTGAAAAAGGGAATTTTTGAAATTTCTATTTTGTTTTTCTAGCGTTATTATAAATGCTAGATCAAAATACAAACACTTCATCATGGCATCTTGTTGTGGACTGGTCAGTTTTTCAATCGAACGTTTAGTATTTCTATTATTATTTCCGAGATCTCTATAGTAAGAATCCTTCTTTATCTTGGACACAGTGTATACTACGAATTTCAAGTTTTACACGTTTTTATCATTTTAGTTTTAAGCATAAGCATGAATTTTGTTTATAAATGCTTTGTATACTTAAATAAAAAGGAAATTAAAAAAAAATAAGTTGTTGTCCAAAATGAAACTAGTCATAAATAATTTCTTGTACACGTATATTATAGTTCATGTGCATTAAATTAATAATTTTAAATAAAAGACAAAATACTAAAACTTTGCCACAAATCTTTCTGGTTTGGATCTACGATAACGTAATCGTTTAGCTAATAAATAATAAATAGACCAATTAAATTTTCTCAATACTTCGAGATGGATTCACAACTTTTAATTAAAATATATAAGTAAATATAACAAAGAAGACTAAACTCAAAACTAGAGTTTACCCACATTACGAGGATGTATTGATATCTAGTTAGCCTAGACAAGTTCCTTGCATAAACAAAACATTGCGTTACCATAGCAACGAACAATAACTTATTAGAAGTGTCAGTGTAAAGTTTGACGTCAAAAAAGTAAACCAGAGTCACGCAATAAATTAAATGAAAAAGATGTCCACCGAAATTGTGAAAATCGGAAAATTGGAGTATCGAGCCATCATCAAGTACCTGTATTTAAAAGGGTTAAGAGGTAAGCAGATTTACGAAGATATGCTTAATACCCTTGGTGATCAATGTCCTTCGTATGCGACCGTGAAAAATTGGAATACAAGCTTCAAAAGAGGTAAATTTTCCATCGAAGATGATGACCGATCGGAAAGCCCAGTTTCTGTGTCAGTTCCTGAAAATATCGATGCAGTTCATGACATATTTTATCAGACCGTCGAATTGGGCTAAAACGGATATCTGAAGCACTGAATATTTCATACGAACGCGTTCATCATATGGTTCACGTCAATTTGGACATGAGAAAAATTGCTGCAAAATGGATCCCCAAATGTTTGAATGTTGACCAAAAGCGTGCAATGGTAGAAGCATCGCGTTCAATCTGTGCTCGATTTGAAAACGATGTAGACTTCTTAAACCGAATTGTTACTATGGATGAGACTTGGGTACATTTCTACGATCCAGAAACAAAGCAACAATCGATGGAATAGCGACACTCTGGTTCTCCAAGACCTAAGAAGTTTCGTGTCCAAAAATCTGCTGGAAAAGTTCTTGCTTCAGTTTTTAGGATTGCCATGGAGTAATCATGATTGATTTTTGGATAAGGGTAGAACAATAACTGTAGATTACTGACCACTCTACGGGAAAATATTAGAGAGAAAAAACGCGGAAAGCTATCCAAAGGTGTTTTGTTTTTGCAGGACAACGCCCCTGCACACAAATCTCATGTTTCCATGCAAAAATTCGTGATTTAGGGTTTGAATTACTAGAACACCCCTTACTCATCCGATTTGGCTCCGTCCGACTATCACCTCTTTCCTCAACTGAAAAAAAGTTTAAAAGGTCCTACATTTTCTTCCAACAAGGAGGTAATAGAAACTGTGGAGGTCTGGTTTGCAGAGCAAGAAGAAACATATTTTTGAAAGGTCTAGAGACGTTGCAGGTTTGCTGTAATAAATGTATCCAATTAAGAGGAGAATATGTTGAGTAATAAAATATTTTGACATTGAAATTTTGTTTGGTTCTATAGTAGGCTAATAATTTTTCAATATATCCTCGTATATACAGGGTGTTTCATTAATCAGTACAGAAAATGAAACTGGAGATTCCTTGCAAAATTTAAAGGGGGGTTTAACATAAAAAAAAATTTCCTTAAAGCCTCCCCTGAAGAGTTACAGCCCCTTAAAGATGTGTAAATAATTCACATTAATCGATTTTTTCTGAATTGACTTGAAATAAAAAAAAAGAAATCTAAACATTCAAATACTACTACCAAGAAGCCTCCATAATTTCATAATTTTATTCACCCTTGTTCTCTGCAAGGGGGTGAGTCTTACTACCCCCTTAGAGTTTTTTTTCCAGAACTTTTTAACTAATTTTTTTCAATTTTAAAATTCAGATTTTGGAGGGCCAATTCAATTAAAAAACTTTTTGTCTCTTAAAAAATTCTCATGTAAACTCAATACTTTTTCACCAAAAAAAATAAAATTAAGCGAACTTGCAGAATTTTTAATTAATAAGTTGCGTATGCAAGTTTGACATAAATAACAATATTATTATTAACTATCATTTTTAATTTAAAATTAACAATATTATTTCAGAGAGTGTTCTCAAAATGGGCACCATTTTCTTGAATACAGGCTCTTATTCTTTTGAACAAATTTCCGTTAAAGCTACCTAGCATTGCTACAGATTGTCTAACTCTTCAGGGGAGGCTGTAAGGAAATTTGTTTTATGTTAAACCCCCCTTTAAATTTTGCAAGGAATCTCCAGTTTCATTTTCTGTACTGATTAATGAAACACCCTGTATATAACAGCTCTAGAAGCCTGGATGGCCTATGGCTTGATTTATTCTTTCCCATTTCTTTTTGTTCATACATTTTATTTCCCAGTTTACAATATTTGACTCTTGTAGGTCCTCCTCTAAGTGTTGCCACCATGTCTTCTTTGGGCGACCTTTTCTTCTCTTGCCCTCTGCCTCTTGTTGTAGTACGATTTTTTTAGGGTCATTATTTTTCTTTGCGCACGATATGTCCAAGTTACCTTAATCTGTTTTGCTTTATCCTTGTCGCTATGTCGGTTTCTCAATAGAGTTCTTTAAGTTCCTTATTCGTTTTTTGTCTCCATTTTTGTCATTCTTTTTACTCCTTCAAAGATTCTTGTACCTGGTTTCCTTTCACTAGTTAGTTCTACTCTTAAATACGTAGCCTTGTTTGTTATGTTAAAATTTAATTTTTCTTTTGTAGTTTTTGTTTCAACAATTAGGTTTTGATCTTTTCTTGAATTCTTATTTCCTAGAATCATGTATTGCGTTTTATGTGTGTTGATTTTAAGTCCTACTTTATGTGCTTAAGAAGATCAAATTTTGAATTATGAACTTCAGCTGTTCCTTTGTTCTTGCCATCATTATTAATGTCCCTGCGTAAACTAGAATTTGAGAAGGTCTATTTAAAATGTTTTTATTTGTTTTTGGTTTTGCATTTCTTATGATAGATTTTAATATTATGTTGATGTTGATGAATAATCCACTCGGAACCATTTTGCTAATCCAAAGATCTCGATCTAATGCTTCATGATGGCATTACATTATTCTCTTTATAATACGCTGACTCAAGAGGACGTCAATTTATTCGCTAGGCGGTTATTTCGATTATTTTTACTAAATCGAACGATACTCTCTTAATAGTGGCGAAATGGAAGTTCCTTTTATTTATGGTTCACTTAATTTCATTATTGCACTCGCGCCTCTATAGTTATGCTTAAGCGTACACTTTTCGGCACTTGCGATACTTAGGCGGTTGTTTAAATTTAACAACATTAATCCGCACAATTCGGTACATGTCAACTACCTGTTACTCTTAGTGAATCTGCTTAAAGACTAACTTAAAAACTATTGACAATTATCAGGTAAGGGAGTCTCCCTTCTTAACATTTCCTACACAAAGAACATTGCAAAAAATTAACGCGCTAACATTTTCTCAGAAATAATAAACAAAAATGACTTTTTAGAAATAAGGTCGTGGGTACGATCCGTGTGTTTTATTCACTTAGCCAAAACAAGTTTTTAATTTAATTGATAAAGGCGATAACCACCGAGCTGTTTCCCTGGAATAAACAAAGAAACATTTGAAAAAGCAAAACAAACTGCGACATATGTTGATTAAATTCGAAGAAATCGAATGTGAAAACTAATAAAATAAGGATTTCCTAAAAACTTTAATTGCGTGAACGTGACGAAAAGGCGATTCTATACACCAACTGATTTAAACAACAAAAAAATATATCAAATGACAAAAACAATATTCCAGCAAACATGCACAGAAAAACATACGTGCATTGCGACGTAAATGAAATACTTTAAAACTATAGTCGATTCCAATTTAAAAGAGCTTTTACAAACCAAAATCATTTGCGCGTACAAAAAAACAATTTTTCACCAAACAGAGGTCACAGTAGCCATTGTATTTTTGCCTTTCTTCTTATCTCAACTGCCTTCTTACATTCTGTATCAAACCATATTTTTTTCATGTCATGAGGTTTTTTATATTCTATGATCTTTTTGCTTTTTAACATAGTTTCTTTTCTAATAGTTCTACATATTTTTCTTGTGCCTCTCCCCTCACTATGGTTTGCTTTCCTTAACCCAAATTTTGTTTAGGAAATGGTCTGATCCAATTTTACCGCCCCTCTACGTGACCTTTTTATTGTGTTAGTCTGTTTTTTTGATTCCAACATATGATGTATCAGGTTTCTGTATTTGCCATTTGGTGCGCACCATGTTTCTTTATATATGTTTTTTGTCTTGATCGTCGTGCTTTTAATTATCAAGTCTTCTCTCATTTTCATTTGTCTTATTGTGCAAATTTTCTTTTTCTGCTATTTCCTGGAATTCCTCTTCCTTTCCAATTTGTGCATTTTGATCTCCTATGATTATTTTTGTAACAAATTGTGGTATTTTAATTAAGTCTTTATAGAATTTCTCTTTTTGTTCTTCTTCTGCTACTTCTGTAGGTGAATATGTATTAATGATGGTTATTTTCCTATGTTTACCTCTTCTTTATTCTTAGCATACTTATTCTTTCACTTATTTTTTCCCATCCTATTATTCTTTGTTATTCGTGTTTATTTCTCCTCTAATATTTGTTTCTTGTATCCCCAGAATATCAATTTTGTATCTATGGTTTTCTTACCAGCTGGTGTAGTTTTCCTTCTCTATTTAGTTCTCTGACATTCCAAGATGCGATCATTAATTTTGTTTTTTTCTAATTGTTTTTTGTTTTCCATTTTCTAATTTTTCATATCCTTGTTCTCGCCTAGTTGTCTCCGTTTCCACAATTTTATTTTTCTGTATTAATTGTTTTTGTTTTTTGAAACCCCTTTTCTTCTTCTTTTTTCACTATTAGCTTTCCTCCGTCTTTATCTGACCACTCATACTGCGTTTCATTTACTTTTAGTCTTCTGTATCCTATGTTTATTCTTTTTGTCGTTTTCCTTTCTTTCCCAGTTACTGTTTTTATGACTATCTGAATTCTCTGCTCTTCTTTTGTAAGGTCACTTTCTACATATATGTTGCTTTTTCTTAGTTTCCATTTATTTTCCATAACCTCTTACTTTTCTTTAAATGAAGCCATTTTTACCACCACCATCGCTCTTTCTTTATTTTACTAACTTTAAACGTTTCCTTTACTCCCACCATTACTTGTAACTTTTCTTGCATGAATTTCTCCACATCTGTTTTCAGATTTTATGTATCAGTTAATTCCCATTCTTTTATAATTAAATTATTTTTCTTCTTGTCCTTCTTTTGCTTCTTCACTTGTGATTTGTGATTTACCCACATTAATAATTTGTAATGTTTGAAGAAAACTTTTGCAAGCATATCATAACAGATATTTTTAAGTCTGCACACTGTAAATTAGAGTAAGCCCACAATTTTCACACCTATTTTTTGACATTTTTCGGTAAATTACAGTTAGTCAAGTGAATTGTTTTTTCTTGAAACTTACTAGCAGTCAATGTATTTTATAAAGTAAAACACGAAGTTAAAAGAAATCGTTTGCATAATACCTACTTGGAATATTACATTTTCAAGAATTCAAAACAAAAAATTTGTTATATAAAGTTTAAGATAACGTAATTTGCAAGAAATTTATTTGCATAAAGTTTTTGCTCAATTAATTTTTTTAAAGTTAAATTCAATATTATATACATTTTTCTCAAAAAGGAAAAATGTTTCGGAAAAAAATTACTCAACGTAAACTTTAAACAATAAAATTACAACTTTGCTTCTATTTCATTTGTCATTAAAAAACTAATGTTCCTTTTGCTGACTTAGTTTAAATAATATTTTTAAGTATTAGTAGTTTCTTTAGGTCTTAAGTTAATGCACAGAAACGTTGGTGGAAGGAATTAGCTAGTTTTTCTTGAACATCCGTTCCTTTACTCCTCAAGAAGGCAAACTACGTGGATTCATGAAATACTTTTTAAAATGCTCTGCATAGGTATAAATAATCGTTATTCTCTACAGCACTTTTAATTATTTTTTAATTTTAATTGTCGAGAAAATAGTCAATTTTTAACAAAAATGTTTTTTATCGAAAGTGTTTTTAAAATTTTTGTACTTTTATATTCTGAAATGCTATAAATATAATATAAATTCTTAATTACAGTGTTCCACAAAATTATATTCTAACAACTTAAACCTTTAGCCACTGTTCTGTTTATAATTTCAGGCAAGATATAATAATTATTAAAAGTTATTAATTTTTGAAGAATTGTTTCTTTCTATAATTTAGCATCTCTTTTAATTATCTCAACGCGCATTTAAGGATTTCAACGTGCATTATCTCAACAAGTAAAGATTCTCTACAACTTTTTTATGACTTTAAATAAAATTTGAAGGTGTTATAGTATCGAACTCTTTCAATTTTTTGGATAATTTAAAACATACTGTTTGACTAAAAGTGGCTATCAATTTTTATTTTTGAATAAAACACTTTGTATTTTTGGACAATTTTCCATATATTTTAAGCAGGTTGGCGCAAAATCGGAAAATAACTTAGTTGATAAAAAAGATCTAACTTATTTTTAAGTTTGTCACATTTATATACAGTTAGTGGGTACACATTTTGAAAATATTTTTGATTATGCAGGGCGTTCCAAAAAATTGTGGCAGCATAGACTTACTTTTTTTTAAATAGAACACACTATATTGTGAAAGCTTGAAGAAATACTAGTAAATTTCAATTGGGGCTATAAAATATAATTGTTTAGCTCCTATTAATTTGAATTAATTTAGAGCATTCACGATTTTACCCGAAATTTGTTGAAATGATAAAACGTCAACTGTTGGGAATTTTTCCTAAACCTTCGCGTAGCAATTACGAACAAATGTGCAATAAGAAGTATCCAATTTGATTCATTCGTTTTTAAGTTTTAAGTATCCGAACAAACTACAATTCATTTTTATATACAGGGTGTTCTATGATGAAGGAAATATATTTAAAGAGATTATTATACAGTTCATTTCCAACAAAAAAGGTCCAATTTTGAAGTGATATTTATGTTGCACTGTTTTCTTAATTTTTTACAATATTGTTTCATGTTAAAATCCGTTTTCCAATGAAGATGAAAAAAAAAAAAGTATATATACCAAGTAAATGAGGAAAAAATTTCTATTAAAAAGCCTGTTACGGGTTTTTTGCATGTTCAACTCTAAATGTTCTTTCGTGTTTCTTTCGAACCCCGACAGATGGCGGTTTCATTAACTTTCTCATTGATTCAACATCACGCCATAATTTGTGGTAAGGGAGCGGATACTCTAGCCATTTCTATTTCTACCTCTCGTGGTGTTCGGTCGAATGATATCCAGTCCCTAGTGCTTGAGACACGCAGGTATTTTTAATCCGACATAATTCTCCTATTTCTTAGAGTAATCGGTTGTAATGCTTACTAGACCGATTTACTTTATGATTACAAATCTTGAGGAAGAAAAGTAGTTTAATGTTGATTCTACAGAAATCATTTTGCCCCCCATCCCCCATAATATCAATTAATTGACCAAATTTTTGGGGATATATTTCGAAAATGCCTAGGGTTAAGGTGTTGATCACAACCCCGACGCTAAAATTCAGAATTTTGCATACCTCTAATCTGCTCCCCATGAGAATCATCTATTTTTTTAAAAATAAAATCCGTCGGCCTTGGATGATTCGGTGCACTCGGGTGTTTTTGAAGTGAAAAAAATATTCAAATATATCATGCACTTTTAGAAAAACAATTATTTAACGGAAATTTTCCACGAAATATTAAAAAATCTACATAACTTAATTAGAAAAAAGATGATCCGCAGAGAATACTTAAAAATTTTTTCTTTATTGTTTTGGATGTAAAAGGAAAGTATATTTTCAGAATCGTTCAATTGTCTTGTCTGTAAGGTAACTTCTCCATATTAATAATAATACCGATAATAATTTTATTAATAAAAAAAACAACGTTCTCAAAAAATTTTTTCAACTCGCCTATAAAGGCGTTTACACAAAGTGCTCCATTCCGCTTAATAAATGAAAATTCATAAATAACAACATATTTTTTTGTATTGAAATACGTTTAAAACCTTTTCACCTAACTTGTTCTCATTTATCGATTGAATAAAATATTGTGCTTGCAAATTGTGCTAGAAAATGATATGCATTAATTTAACACAGAAAACGTTTATGTCAACTTTTCATAGGGACAGATGGTACGATTTGCTCGTATTTATACGTTTTCCCATGGTTCTAAAGATGTGATACTTAATTAATTCCTTTTAAATCTCTAAAATTTTTCTTTTTTGTCAGAGAGTATGTATCATCTCTTTGTGATCAGATCATCGGAGTAGTGGTCTGCTAACACTACGTCTCCTTGTATTGGTCTCTATTCTAACATCCTTCTAGTCCATCTACTATTTGTATTTTTATAATATGTTTTGCTCATTTGCATTTGTCTGTTACCTCAATCATACATTTGTTTTTCAATCTCTAGACTCACTCATACATATTTTGATTGCTCTTTGAGTTTTTATTAATTTATCAATAATTTTGCGGGTAAACGTTATGGTTTTGAACCCATTTGTTAAAAGATGTAGTATGCGGGTATTGAAGATTTATGCTTTTTGTTACTTTGACAGTGTTTTAGTGAGCAGTACATTGGACAATTTCTCAAATTCTATTCAAGCCAGTTTTATTCTTTGTCCAATTTCAGCGCCTTGGTTGTTTTTCTGTAAAACTATGTTATACTCTCAGATATACAAGGATATATTGAAAAATTCTTAGCCTACTATAGAACCAAACAAAATTTCAATGTCAAAATATTTTATTACTCAACATATTCTCCTCTTAATTGGATACATTTATTACAGCGAACCTGCAACGTCTCTAGACCTTTCAAAAAAATGTTTCTTCTTGCTCTGCAAACCAGACCTCCACAGCTTCTATTACCTCCTTGTTGGAAGAAAATGTACGACCTTTTAAACTTTTTTTCAGTTGAGGAAAGAGGTGATAGTCGGACGGAGCCAAATCGGGTGAATAAGGGGGGTGTTCTAGTAATTCAAACCCTAAATCACGAATTTTTTGCATGGCAACATGAGATTTGTGTGCAGGGGCGTTGTCCTGCAAAAACAAAACACCTTTGGATAACTTTCCGCGTCTTTTTCTCTTTAATATTTTTTCCGTAGAGTGGTCAGTAATGTCGAATAGTAATCTCCAGTTATTGTTCTACCCTTATCCAAAAATCAATCATGATTACTCCATGGCAATCCCAAAAACTGAAGCAAGAACTTTTCCAGCAGATTTTGGACACGAAACTTCTTAGGTCTTGGAGAACCAGAGTGTCGCCATTCCATCGATTGTTGCTTTGTTTCTGGATCGTAGAAATGTACCCAAGTCTCATCCATAGTAACAATTCGGTTTAAGAAGTCTACATCGTTTTCAAATCGAGCACAGATCGAACGCGATGCTTCTACCCTTGCACGCTTTTGGTCAACATTCAAACATTTGGGGATCCATTTTGCAGCAATTTTCTCATGTCCAAATTGACGTGAACCATATGATGAACGCGTTCGTATGAAATATTCAGTGCTTCAGATATCCGTTTTAGCCCAATTCGACGGTCTGATAAAATCATGTCATGAACTGCATCGATATTTTCGGGGACTGACACAGAAACTGGCCTTCCCGATCGGTCATCATCTTCAATGGAAAATTTACCTCTTTTGAAGCTTGCATTCCAATTTTTGACGGTCGCATACGAAGGACATTGATCACCAAGGGTATTAAGCATATCTTCGTAAATCTGCTTACCTCTTAACCCTTTTAAATACAGGTACTTGATGATGGCTCGATACTCCAATTTTTCGATTTTCACAATTTCGGTGGACATCTTTTTTCATTTAATTTATTGCGTGACTCTGGTTTACTTTTTTGACGTCAAACTTTACACTGACACTTCTAATAAGTTATTGTTCGTTGCTATGGTAACGCAATATTTTGTTTATGCAAGGAACTGGTCTAGGCTAACTAGATATCAATACATCCTCGTATACAGACGTTACTGTTTTAATGTTTTGTTTTCCATTATAATTGGGTCAAAGTTTTTTATTGTTAAATTTTTTTGGTTTTGTTGTGTTTATACATCTACTTTGTTTTGATTGTTTATTTAACAGAGGTGTAATTGTTCTTATTTTTTATTTATTTACGTCATATGCATATCTCAAATCTGTTATCTGTCTAGGCATTACACATCTTGTAGTACTTGTATTTAAAAAGTACAATAGCTAGACATAGTCTGATGACATCGCTAGAGTGGCTGAAAAACTATGACAGAGAAAACATCTAATAGAGAAGATTGGCGTAATATCGGGGAGTTTAATGTCTAAAACTAATATGAAACAAGAGTTAAACAAAGAAAAATTGTTGTTAGGTAAAAACTTAAAAGCTCAGAAAACGGAAGTAAGGATCCCTATGATTATAGTGAATTTGTCATAAAATCGTTCAACAAATTGAATATAATTTGTAGAAATCTGCAATTACTCAAATGGCAAGTTTGTCAAGATATCGAATCCTACTAATCTAATAAACCAGTACCCTGTGATAATTGCAGAACTACGAATGGTGCATACCTGTGTTTTGCTTTGTTGTGGCTGATCAGTGTAAGATATCTCAAAAGCAAGTCTACAAAAATCACTGGTATTTTTTTTTATGCCGTGTGCAAAAAGTGAATACGATTTTAAAATAATTAACGTTAGGTTTACACTTTAACTAATGTTAAAAAGTTTAAGTTAAGTTATATCTCTCGATAAGAAACCGTTCTGAAAGCGATTCTTTATGTAATTGCTAGCAATCCTCATAAATATCTTATCACATACAAATATAATTTGATGTTTTTAGAGAATATAATAAATTCTTCTAATATTACAAAATTTGAAGAAGGTATTTCAATTTTTTTTAAAATAAAGCATAATATTTTTGCTTTTTGAGTGTTAAAAAATAAGGAAAACTTGTTACGGTTTTATTTCCCGTATTTAGGACGCATGTCGTGAGCCGTTTTAGAACGTGTGTCGCAAGTAGTATGGTGCGACGAAAAGTCGTACTTGGCGCGCATGTTGCTAATTTTCTATAGGTGGGAATTTTCGAGACGGACAGCGGACATTCTTCTTTCTCGTTTGATTCACGTGGGTGTTTCAGCATTTTCTCTGAAGTGTAATTCTCACCAAAAACTAGTTAATGTGGGTTTTGAATACCACGTCTACAGAGGTTAGCTATGTTGCATACTTTCCAGGAGGGAGTCACTCTGTGTGTTGTCTATCTAATTTAGTGCGCTACATCGAGCCAAATTCCTTTTAGTTTTCTTTCTAGGTTGTACCGCTAGAGCTGTCGCTTCTTTTTATTATTTTGTAAACTACAACAGTTACAAACTATATGACTATAGATTCAAACTGCATGAAAACCTATGAAAAAACCAATAAAATACGATTGTGATGTCAATTACTTCAGCACCTTAATGAAAGAAACAAGTTAGAAAATTACGTATTCTCTTGTTCATACGAAATAAAACAAAACCAATTTGTTTTATTTGAAGTATTGAATTTATGTATATTACATGAACTACTTCCTTAGTTTTGAAATGCGAGGCAAATTCACGTAATACGTAGGTTGCCAAAAAGGTGAGCTTCTTACAATACCTGTTACTTTAAAATAAGATATATGAGACACTTTCACTAGAGCACAAATATTTTATAACAAATGTGAAACAAATAAGAAATGCATTTTAAAAAAAATTATTACTTTAATTAGTTGGAATTAAATCGATTGCGTTTGAATCTATAATCATACGTTAGTGCAAAATAGTAAACAATCATTTGTAGTTTAAATGCCGTTAATATAATAACAACCTTAAAATTTAATGTTGTTTGTTAAATTACGAGCTCAAACTGTTTGTTCATCTTATTATCCTTTATTCCTACATTATAGACGACTGTTTAAAGCTCGGTAATTTGACGAGAAGTCTGTAGGTCGTTATTTACTAGATAAAATTTAAGATTGATTTGCGTAGGTACCTGCTATTATTCTGCTAATTAAGTTGATTGATATGTAAGTAGCTGTTGCAATTCAAAATTCTTTTAAATGCTTTTTCCAACTTTAGGAAAGTTTATGTATTGATGGAAATTTTCCATTTAGTGTTATCAATATACCGTGGGATTAATTTATCAAACGTTGTATGCAAATTTTCTCAAACTTTAGATAAAGAAAATTAAAAATTGTAAGAATTATTAATTTTGAAAGATAGACCAACAATAAGGTACGTTCGGAGCAGTGTCGGAAAATAAGTAGGTATCCATTCGTATATATAACTCAGAAGTTATGTAACTGCGTGCCTGCCTGTGGTGTGTGTTAACGTTATTTTACCACTTTACTAGTGAACATTATCGACAAGATGCCATACATTTTGAGTATGGTTGGCCCACCTAGTTTTCTTTGCAGATGATGAAGTACTGATGCTCTTTGTCAGTGGTTTCGTTTTCCTATGATTTTTAGGTTTTTCATCCACAGTATAGAAAACATAAATGCGTACCTAATGGAAAAGATTGATCATCTTACTGTGAGCCGATGGAAGATGCATCCTAGTATTAACATCAACAACGCACATTTTGCAAAAAAATAAGAAACCATAACTGAAGGTGTTTGTTTCGAAAATAAAAAAATATTTAAAATTATAAAAAAGGTATACTGATAAATATTCTCCGAGAAAGAACATCGGTGTTTTGACATCTGCAAAGAAGTCAAGAGTGAGAACTTGAAAAACCTCGCACTTGTGAAAAACAGATCCCAGACGTGATAACCTCTTGGTAAAGCAGATAAGTCTCCGGCTTAACTTTTTAGGTTCCAGGACTCTAAAGACAAAATCTCTTCAATTCTTGGGTACCTAATTTTAAAATTTATAAGCTAACTTTTAAAGTGTTTTCTAGTTAATAATTTTAAAATTCTTAACCATGTCTGAAGTGGGCGTTCTCTAGCACACACTTTTGCTGGACTTACGAATGATATATGATGTTATTCTTGTATACATCATAATTCCACATTTTAATAAAATTATATTATGTGCATTCTAATCAGTGTAACGTTAAAACTTTTAAAACGTTGAGACTATGATTAAATTTTGTCATTTTCCCACTTTATATCTGCACTAAAAATTTACCAATATTAAAAATTCATGATTTAATGTTTAACCTTTTAAAAGTAATTCGAAAAAATTTACTGTCATGAGTACATCTTTAGAGAACCTTAGCTCCGTTAGTAGACAAATTAGTGTTATTTTTGTAGATAAACAGATAGATATTTTTATTAGTTTGTCTAAATTAGAATTTTACAAACGGTTCGGTTTCCCTGTTAACTTAATCTACAAACCTAACAAACTCCCTAAAAACTAATATTAATGCTCCTTCTTTAAAGCAACCCTACCCCAAAACTTAAAATGTCCTTCTTCCACATAAAAATGTTTCTGCTTTCTAATACTTTCCTCATCCATTTCTCTCCTTCCTCTTTTCTCCTAATATTACTTGTTTCTTTTTCTTCTCTGCTGATGTGTTCACACTCTTCCATCAAATGCTGCAACTCCTCCCATCCGTCCCCGCACATTCTGCCCTTTCTTTCTCTATCTTCTAGCCAATATTTTTACACTTTTCTTTTTCCCACATCTAAATCTTGTTATCCCATCCTTTCGTTTTTAAACTTTGTTTCCTGTTATATATTTCGGTACTCTCTCGGTCATAATCTTTCCATATGCTTTGTTATATCTTCCTTCACCTTATTTTTGTTTTCTTTCTTGAATTTGCAAATTTGACCCCTTCAGTATGTTGTCTATGTTCTTCTCTGGCATATCCTATTCTTTCGTAATATATTCTTCTTTCTTCTTGTCCTAATTTTATTCATTGCTTCTTCACTTAATTGTCAACATTTCTTTAGAATTGTATTTTCTCCCTTTTCTCCAACTACATATGACGGTGTTTTCTTTTCTAGATACACTGTCCTGTTTCGGTTTAGATACTTTTATTTTGGTGTCACTCTGTATAGTAAATTGACAAACATATGCCATTTAAAAAAAATATTCTAGTGCACTAAATAAAAATTTTTAAGTCCATTAATTTTTTCAAATTTAAAGTAAGTCGCCGAATTTCTCAAAAAACCATTTAAAGCTTCGGAGGGGATGTGCATTGTTAGTAGATAAAATTTTGCAATTGCTCGGACGTATTCATCGCTGTGGTTTATTCTCAACAATAATAAAGTTTACATTTTACATTATATTTTTTTGCCAAATAGTCAACTTTATTTTAAATTCTACAATATTCTAAAACAATAATCGGTTTGAATAAGGAAGAGCTGTCAACCAATTATTGTGCCAGACTACTTTACATTTTAAATTGTTTTCTATAATATGTGTACCATTAATGTAAAATTCGTTAAACAATTTGTAATATTGTAATAGTTAATTTGTTAAAATATTTCAAAAAAATTTGCTAATACAACAAAATGTGATATTTTTCATTAACCAGGCTCCTTAATGTGTAATGATCAAATTTTTGAAATGTTGTTCTACACATTCTGATAATTTTGAGCTTTTTTGATGTCATTAATTTTTTTGCTATTGTTACTAACTCTTTTTTTATTTTCTGATTTCATTTAGAAGGAAACCATTTTCTGTCTAGCTATTATTCTCTTACAAATTCTAAAATCGAATTCAAGAATGTTATCAAACAGAGAGCTTCTATGTCAATTAAAAATCTTGGCATTTTTGCAACATCATCTTGTGAAAGTTATGTACACTCATGAAATTTAAAACTTGGACACCACAATTTCTGTAAACAAAAGTTCGCACATTGTGAAGCGGGCTTAAGGGGTATCATTTACAATTCTAACAACAGGTAGTCTCAGCAGGGGTTATCTTATAGAAGGACTGTAGAATAAATCATTACACTAAGCACGTTTTAGAAAATAGGTAATTTACGTTGCTTACTTAATTTTTTTCTTTAAAGAATATATTTGAAGGTATCGCTAATTAAACACCATAGCTCGATTAATTATCGAATCAAAATTTTGTTTAGGAAATGTTTACAAAATAAAATTAGAAATAATTTTGATTTAAAAAACGTCTACAAGCAATAACTTTTAAATTAAATCAAAAACTAAACATGGTTATTTGGGTTGACTGATTATTACTTATTTTTAAATAAATCTAACCTATTAATTATTGTAAGTTATTAAAAAAATCATTAAACTCTCTATTCATAATATTTAGTCCTTACAAAATGTATATTTTATGACGTTTCATTTTTTTCTGTAGTTAATATAAAAAAGTGAAAATAAAAACTAAGGCAATTCTTATTGTCAACGTATATATTTAGTTTTTTGACAAGAATTTATTACATAATTATAATTAAGATACCAAGTTATAGTTTAAAATTAAATGAAAACTTTTTTTTTAAATAAAGGTATTACTATATAAATAAATATAAGAAATCAATAATGGGTGTGACCTCCATTATTATTGATACATTCTTGGAGGCGTCTGCTCATTGACGCTATCAAGGTATCAATATAATTAATATTAATCGTTTCCCATGCGGTATCAATGGCTGCAATTAGTGCATTACGGTTTACTGGTATAAAATTTGGCCCTTGTTGTCTTCGGATAACAGCAAGTATTCGAGCCCAAACATTTTCGATAATGTTAAAATCTGGGCTTTTGCTGGCCAGGGTAACAGCTCCAAGTTATTTTCGTATCCAATTGCGCACAACCCGCGAAGTATGAATAGGGCGTTGTCCTTTAACAACAAAAATACATTATGAAAATGTTAATTCAACAGATCCCGAACTATTTTTTGGAGAAAGTATAGTGAAATAAGAATACTTACTTGTTGGAAAATATAATCTTCGTCTGGATAAAACACTTCGACTGAAGGTTTCATAATAGTTTCCAAAATATCTAAATACGCAGCAGAATCAAGACGTCCATCGATAGCCCAACAAACTCCTGGACCCCGCGCGCTAACCCAACCCCACACATTCACAGAAAAATAACCACTTCGTTTTTTAGGACATATGTGATTATTTTCGTAACGAGTTCCTTCCATTCTAAAAACTTTTAGTGGTCCATCGTTGCGGCTATTGAACGTTTTTTCGTCGCTAAAAATCACTCGATTCCAAAATTCCAAAGGTTCGTTCACATATCGCCTTGCAAATTCCAGACGACGTCTCATATTTTCGTCACTGAGAACTTCTTTCGCAGCAGCATTATACTTCTTTATTCCCATCTCCTTTAATCTTTTTGTGCAGTTATACGGCATCCGGGAAAATGTGTATCTGCTATAGCCCTGAGTATGTAGCAAATGGTTGTTCTGTTACGTAATGAAACAACTCGAGATCTTGAGCACGTGTAGATACTTTAGGTCTACCACTTCCGATGGCTCTTTCCAAAGTGTGTTCAAGATTCCATTTACTCGGTAATGCCCTACGGTGCTTTTTGGTATATCTAACATACGTGAAATTTCACGCACGCTACGGCCCGCCGCTAATTCCGAAACAATCCGCGCTTTCAAATCAGCACCGAGATGAGGTGGCATTTTCACAACACTTGAAATTTTAAACTAAAATGGAATTTACATTTCTTACTTTATTTATTGGTTCACACTACCCCTTCTCAAACAGTAGGTAATTGTTTATTTATTACATACTTCTAATGACCAATGTAACAACCCTTAGAGCAATATGACTCAAAGGAAGTAAATTAAACAAGCAAGGATATTCTATTGTTATTGAAACTTATTCATAAAGTAAAAGCCATTTCCTTATAATGCTAATGGACAGGATTTTCTTTTAAGTATTAAGATTACAATAGAGGACTTATAAACTTTCGAAAATATCTAATTATAAATATTTACACTGCAATTGCGCTTTTTCCTTAATAATTTCTTAGCAATAACATACACGTTCTTGGTTTTAAGTTGTCATAAATTTGATATGATATAAATTTGTGTTTCTAATATTACATCACAAACTAATCTTTATTCGCCAAAAATTGTTGCTTGTTGTAAAGCTTCGTACACACCTGAACAACAAACCGAGCAACAAACATAACAACGAACCGAAAGTCAAACAGAACGACAAACGATCTTTTATGATTTCCACAATCCGAACAACAAACGGAACGTTTGTGCTGTTCCCATAATTATTTTCAGTAGTTTTCAGTTCATATATATTTATTATTGAGAAGAGAAAATTGCGGAAAACAAGAAGATAGTGCCAACCAAATTTTTACGCACAAAGAAGAGTAAAAATTATAATTTACTTTGCTTTTTTTTATTTTGGAAATTTCCCGCCCAAATGATGCTAATAGGGACATCATTTTTTCTTGCATTCTTAAACACTGATTAATTTAAAACATTTTTCTTCTGTCAACTCCATAATATTACCTAAAACACAACAAACCCACAAAAGGGAGGACAAAAATAAATAATTTAATTCTCCCGCATAAGTTTGTTCGCCGTTTTGTTTAGATTCGTCCAAACCTGCAAACGCATTCGCGCGCATTTTCTTTGATGTCGGAGAAAAACCGACAAGTTGCGGGAACGCCGCAAACCGTTCGTGGAACAATCAGGACTTGCGAATCTGTTCTAAAATTCGTACGTAGCACCGTCCAAATTAATGTTCCGATTGCCGTTCGGTTCGTTGTTCTGTTTGTTCCTCGGTTTGTTGTTCAGGTGTGTACGAAGCTTTACAATAAGCATATTAATATGAACTATATCTTATGAAAGGAGAGTTATGTAACTATAATTAACGACTTAACGTTACGTTAGTAGATTCCATTTACTATTTACACATATTTTCTTGGAACATTCGATAATTAACTATCGGGATATGATGACCCTATACTTCGCAGGTTGTGCGCAACTGGATACAAGCAAATAACTTGGAGCTGTTACCCTGGCCAGCAAAAAGCCCAGATTTTAACATTATCGAAAATGTTTGGGCTCGAATACTTGCTGTTATCCGAAGACAACAAGGGCCAAATTTTATACCAGTAAACCGTAATGCACTAATTGCAGCCATTGATACCGCATGGGAAACGATTAATATTAATTATATTGATACCTTGATAGCGTCAATGAGCAGACGCCTCCAAGAATGTATCAATAATAATGGAGGTCACACCCATTATTGATTTCTTATATTTATTTATATAGTAATACCTTTATTTAAAAAAAGTTTTCATTTAATTTTAAACTATAACTTGGTATCTTAATTATAATTATGTAATAAATTCTTGTCAAAAAACTAAATATATACGTTGACAATAAGAATTGCCTTAGTTTTTATTTTCACTTTTTATATTAACTACAGAAAAAATGAAACGTCATAAAATATACATTTTGTAAGGACTAAATATTATGAATAGAGAGTTTAATGATTTTTTTAATAACTTACAATAATTAGTAGGTTAGATTTATTTAAAAATAAGTAATAATCAGTCAACCCAAATAACCATGTTTAGTTTTTGATTTAATTTAAAAGTTATTGCTTGTAGACGTTTTTAAATCAAAATTATTTCTAATTTTATTTTGTAAACATTTCCTAAACAAAATTTTGATTCGATAATTAATCGAGCTATGGTGTTTAATTAGCGATACCTTCAAATATATTCTTTAAAGAAAAAATTAAGTAAGCAACGTAAATTACCTATTTTCTAAAACGTGCTTAGTGTAATGATTCATTCTACAGTCCTTCTATAAGATAACCCCTGCTGAGACTACCTGCTGTTAGAATTGTAAATGATACCCTTAAGCCCGCTTCACAATGTGCAAACTTTTGTTTACAGAAATTGTGGTGTCCAAGTTTTAAATTTCATGAGTGTACTTTACAAGACATGAAAGCAATACTTTATGTTTGAGCGGGTAATTTCTAAGCTGAGCCGAAGACGAAGCCTATAAGCTCGTGAAGGCTACAATATTTTTTTACCACCGACACTTATAAAATCATACATTTGAGCAAATGCATGTTTAAAAAAACGATAAAAAAAGGAAGATCAATATTAAACAACTTCGTTGATATGGAAGGTAAGTATGCAGTATATGTAGTGCCTTTTTTCATTATTTTCGGAAAATTTTACCTTGCACACCAAAAATGAATTACAGCAACTCCATCAAAGGAATGGAACTTCAGAAATTTATACATTTATAACAAAGTTACTATTGAAATAAATAATCGATGAACTGTTAAGTCAATAGTACAAAGTTAGGTAATTAATTGTCATACGTCTTTAAGTTAATTTTTTTATCGTTTAAAGTTGTTTAAAGTAAGTTGAATTTGCTGGTTTTAGTAATAATGGATATTATCAAGAATTTTGGCATAAAAGAGATTGCGGGCGTCAAACAAATTCGCCAATGGCACTTCTAACAAAACCGACTAATGTGCAAAAAATAGCTATTATTAGTGACAATGTGTGTACAAAAACTCAAGTCTGTAATTCAAACAATTTCCGAGATATTAGCAAAAAACTAAATAAAATATACCTTACACCTTATGCCTCGAAACGAAGACCCGGAGGAAAAATTAGAAGAAAGAGAAAATTTTTCTTTTTTAATGAGAAATCTACCGTTGACCGTTGATAGACTATTTAGAAACACCCTGTATATGATACACTTCAGTTGCTTAGTTGTACTATTTCAAATAAGGTAAAAATTACAGAACAAGAATTATTTAAAAAAACAAATAGAAATCATAAAAATAAAGTTTAATTTGTAGCCGCATCTCAATGATCAGTGGAAGATATTTTGTTACTTCTTTGCTTAATTATTGTATTGGAATTTTAAATAGCAAGTGCATATATTATGGTTTGCTGTTAGAATAATTGGATCGTTTGTTTGGTAACTGGTTTGACGTTATATGTGGCTGAGACAGTTCAATCATTTGCTTGGTAAGTTCTATGTCACAAATACTGCTGGCAAGAAGAAAGACATGCATTTGAAGGACTACTTATTCTAAAGTTTTTCTTTTACTTTAGTCATAAACATTAAATTCGGTATATAAATAAATTATTCACGATTTAAGCAATCCAATATTATTTATATTTATATCGTGAGTCATCTTCAGAAGTTGTCAAATTAAAATTAAATTCGGTACTTAATTTTCATAAGTTAAGAAACCAAGATGTCTCTTTTGTTTTATTAAGATAGGATCAGTAATCAGAATAGATGTATTATTTTAATAAGCTAATGTGTTGTTTTGTGATTGGCATGATGAGGCCCCTTCCATTTATGGGTCCTCTCGTTTAAAGATAAGTGAACTAACCTCTTTGAATCTTCTGATGACCTGCTGTTGTGTAAACTCGTTTAGTAAATGATTGTTGTGTCCAAAAATGTTTTCAACGTGTTTTAACGTTCTATTTTGAATGACTGTTGACTTTAGCTAAATGTTTAACTCTTCGTAGAGCAACTGGTTGATTATGTACCATGATGCATTGAGGATTGTTCTTAACATTTTTGATTGACATCTTTGTATGATGGCAAGGTTAGACTTGTTGGCGCAACCCCATAGTTCAATTCCGTATGTTAATATAGGCTTGATGAAAGTTTTGTATAACAGTAGTTTGTTATCTAAGAGTGATGATCTTTTAAGCAACTATTAGAAATTTTTGAGGGTTAATTCTAAATGTTTCTTTTTCATGTTGATGTGTTTCCGCGAAGTAAGTTTATTGTCTAAGCGGAGCCCCAAGTATTTCACCGTGGTGGCTTGAGGTCACTCTATGTTGATCAAGTAAATAGGAGGGCACTGTTTTTTGCACAAGGTGAATGTTACATGTCTTGATTTGGATTCACTTAGTTTTCCATAACTTAAGCTAGTCTTCCAAAAAATTAAGATGAATTTAGACATACTGTGATGCTATATTTACATTTTTAATTTTTTTAAAGTATCACACTTGTGGTGGAGGTAGTGGGTAGACCAAAAGTATATAGATATACTGTGTGTTCAAAGGAAAAATTGAACTATGCATTTACTATATTAAATTAAAAATTAACGTATATCTTTTTTCCTGGCACTTTTTAAATGTGTGTCTTACGACATCTCGTGTATAACATGGACACGTGTGAATAGTATAAACTAAACTCATTCCCCCCCTCCCCCTCCCCCAAAAAATGCTAACACTTACCTGTAACGACTTGTGTGTGTTAAAGTGCAAAGCGCTATCTAAGCGATAACTTTAATGCTTGAAACACACGTGTGTCGACAAAGCCAAGTATACTTTTTTTACAACTACAAGTACTATGATTGTCATCTGACACACACAAATGGACGAAAGGAGAATGTTTTGGTGTGGCCATACATTTAACATCTCATACATTGTACTATGTTGTTACTAGTTCTTGGTCGTTCTATTAATATTTAATTGTATTGTAGATGTTCTATTTTATAGATGTCTTTGTTGTTGTCCGATGGTTACGAATCTACGAAAAAAACAGATTTATGTGTCTTTTGTTACTCTGTGTTTTACATTGAATATGTTTCTGATTTTGATAACCACCCTCAACGCTTATTCTTCTTTTGGTTGGTAAGTATGATGAATTACTTATTTTTCTCATAAATTACGCTAGCTTTTTGTATGTATCAGGGATTCCAGTTCTAATTTTTACTGTATTGTTTGTCAAACCCTTAGTGACGTATTGCCTTTCTTTAACTACTGCTGCAAGTTTTTTCTTCGTATTTGATAGATTCAATACTCCAAACATAAAATTGGAAGAGGTTTGGGTATTTTGCCGTTAGTACTATTGTCTTGAGAATTTGTATGTGTTATTAAATAAAAATGACCTCTGATTAGTATAAAAAACAACTAAAAGACTGTGATTACCGATGTTTTGCCCCTCATTAGTGAGGGCTTTTTCAAGGCTTATACAAGTATGAGTTGGACGTCAATTTAATGAACTTTATAACCATCAAGTTGATGATTACGTCAATTTTAATAATTAAAAAAAGTATAAAAACATGACAAAATTGTAAATATGTATAAAACTTATAAAACACAAACACGACTTATTAACAACTGACGACATTAGTGATTGACGTCCAATTCATATATGTGTAAGCCATAAAAAAAAGCTTTCACAATGAGGGGCGAAACGCCGGCAATCATAGTATTTTGAGTTGTTTGTCCTTTCTACCTCCACAAAGAAGGGGTCCTAAACACCATTTTTATTTAAGAATTTAATTTTTGGAGGAATACTTACCTGTTATCTGTTATATTATTCAGTGCACTGTATTTGGTAGAAAATAGTGTTGTACTGCAGTTATCTACGTTCTATGGCTTTAACAACTTGTCAAGGGTTTTCTATTGATTGTATTGCGTATTCCATTTCATCATCAATTTTTGAAGGAAGTTGTGTAGACTCCTGTAGGCTGCTGGGGGTCCATAAATTGTTCTTGGTTGGGAGAATAATAATTTGCAGCATTTGGGTAATTAATTGAGGTTAATTGTTTTATTATTTACACTTGAATGTGTTTTGTCAGTGTTTTTACTGTAGACTTATGGTGATTGAAGAATAAAGTTTTGAATAAAAAAAAAACTCTCAATATTTTTAGTATTCCATACCTTCAAATTGTTACAGCGATAATTTATTCGGTGTTTGTGCTTTTTTTTGTATTTTATTGTTCAAGGAAAACGAAATATGTTTCATTAATTAAATCTTGTTTTTTCTCCACATCTTATAAATAAGGTATAGTTAATGTATCAATTTTTTTCGTTTTTTCTATCAAAATTTTGTAAGTTGCAACGCACTTTCAATATTCTCTTAGACAGTTGTTTTTTTTTCCGAGTAAAATGTGTTGTGTTGCACACTCTCGACATTCTTTTGCACTTTTGGGCGATGCGAGTTCTACTCGAAACGCTTGTGTAATGTTCTTATCAAATTTCTTAATTTCTTCTTCAAATTCTACATTCATTTGTCATATGAAATTAAGTAGTGCTTTAAAAATTATTTTAGCTTTAATTGATGTATCATCTGTCGAATATCAACGCTCTTTAAAAAAATTGTGCTACCTGGTATAGATTAATTACGGCAAGTAATTGAAGAAATGGTAAATTAATACAACAGGATGATTACGCAAGGCGTGAACACATTTTGAACTAACTTTTATTGACTGATAGAGATATAATAATTGTAAGATATATTTTATTTTCATCTATTTTGCTGTCCGTTGGTTCAAAATAAGTAAATCAGTTTAAATGGTTTGGAAGGTAAAGGACATTATTTAAGCAAGTTTTGTGAAATCTCGTTTTTAAGATACATATTTTATATGAATGGTTTGGGGCGAAGACCAAGAGATCGGTTAGTATTCAATATAATGATTAGGGTTTCATTTTTTTATTATTACCGTTATACAAAAGTTAACAGTAGACAGTCTGTGAAAGGTTTAATTATTTAATAGTTAATTATGACGTATTTTACTGGTTCTCAGTGCTAGTAATTCAGTAATCGCCTTCAAATTGAAGAAGAAAAATATTAAAAATTTGAATATCACGCAAGTATATGATGAAACTAAAGGTGTTATATTATAAAATCAATGTCGATTCAAAGGTTTACAGTTCTATTGTACTTATTTAACAAAATACGTATGTTTTATTGGAAAATGAATTTGAAAAACAAAATTTAAAATTAAAAAAAATTATAGAGGCTTTATCTGCAAGCAATTTTAGCACTTAATAATAATAATTATTAAACCAATATTATTGAGATATCTAATTATTAGAAAAAAACAATTTTGGATATAAATACATATTCCAAACTATTGCCTATGTTCTATGTTAATGTAACCATTTCAAATGCGTTTATCAGAATGGATTTGTTTGTTATGAAGCAATTACCAAATTTCTAAAGTTATTTAATTTAAATATTTTTTCGACAACTGTATGTAACTACAAGCATCAACAGAGTAAATAATAGTACGTGTATGAGTGGCGAATATACTGCTTATGACATTTGTCTTATTTTACTTATATGTACTCAATTCGCGTTTAGTGAATTCTGTTAAATTGAAGCTGCCATTTCTAAGTCAGTAAGGTTTACATATGGTTTATTGGATTCCTGAATGATTTGTCGAATTCAATTTGCGATACACTTTCTACGTACTTTAGATGGTAGTTTACAAGTTAATTTTACTGTTCGTACGGAACACAAACAAACAATTTTCATAATTACTTAGTAATTATTTTGTGGAGTACATGTACAAGTTTATCTAATTACTGTTTTCGATTGTTAGTATAGAACAACTAAAACTAACAAAAATAAACAAAATATAAGGTTAATAAGAGAAAAGAATCGGAAGTGTTTTATTTTTGAGATTGGTATTCTGTGAATTGATCGCGAACATCTCAAAACGGTAAGGGCCTAAGCAAAATTAGATTATCTAAGTAATCCAAATCAAGTATGCTTTTGATCAAGAATAAATAAACTACTATTGCTTTGTCATTAGTAGAATTGTTCAATGTTTACTTAGTGTTTAGCAATTTGTAAGATTGGATGTCCTAGAAATAAAGATGATTATAGTAAAGAGCACCAAGAATTTTATTACAAACCGTTCCAATTAATTTTTCTCGGAACAAATATTAAATGTTTAAAATTATAATAAAGGAACATGATTTATTAACTTGCGATATGCAATGGTTTAATTGCCGGTATATGAAAATAAGTTATCTAATTTGTTATTAACCGCATGTATGTAGGTAATGTTGAGATAGCCAAATATTCATATTGCTATGATCGCTAGTTCCTAAGTTACTAATAAATAAATATACCGGGTGATTCTCAGCTAACCCGTTCATTAGCAGTTTATGGACTTCCCGTTGAAATATTTGTTTAAAAATTTGGAATAGGGAATTGCTCGAAAAGTTCTATTTAATTAAAATATTTCACCTCTTCTAGCACTTTTTTTGAAAAAAATTGGTTTTTATATTGTTTTCAAACGCTTGTCAATGATTGAAAAAAGAAAGTTATAGTAACAAAATTTGGGCTATACTTAGGTAGGACTGTTAAGTTTTTTAATAATGATGTTGTAATTTGATCTCATTATTTACAGGGTGTTCTTTCAATAATCCATGTAACATTCTCCATGCTAATAAAAAAATACTAATTTAGTATGTCTTCTATTCAAATATTAACTTACAAGTGGCTATTTCCATATCGTGTATAATGTGTCACGTCGACGTTTACAAGTTTGATAAATAAGGCGCACATTGTTTTAATTTCCACAGGCCACTAGTCCAGAAATTATTTAATAAAATAGAGAAATATTGTGTGCGAATGTGAATACATCGATAGCAGGAAAATGGTAACAGATAGGTATAGGAAACCCTTATGAAGATTGAAAGACCACTTAATTGTCCATCACAGCAAGCAACAAGATACAGGGTGTTCCATTTAAAAAATTGACTTTTGGGCAGTTGAAGTTAGTCAGATTTAGCCAAACATTTTGAACACCCTGTAAATAATAAGATGTCAAATTACACATCATTTAAAAACTTAACAGTCTTCCTAAGTATAGCCCAAATTTTGTTACTATAACTTTCTTTTCAATCATTGACAAGCGTTTGAAAACAATACTACAAAACCAATTTTTCTCAAAAAAATGAGAATATTTCAAAAACTATTGATTTTTCATATAGGTTGTGCTACATAAAAGTAACTCAGATTTTAGCGTAGAATCCAAATATACAAAAAATATATATCATTCTATTTAAAATAAGAAAGTTGGTAGCCACTTCCGGTGTAACCGGAAGTGCTAGAAGAGCTGAAATATTTTAATTAAATAAAACTTTTTAGCAATCCTCTATTCCAAATTTTTAAACAAATATTTCAACGGGAAGTCCATAAACTTCTATTGTATAAACAAAAATGAATTTATGTCAATCTAAATTGAAGATAATTTAGTAAAAATTGTGCGACAGTTGTGATTCCAAAATGAATAGTGCTCATAAACATTTTCCTACGTCCACAAATAGTCAATTTATATGTGTGTCCGTGAGAAAGCGAAAGAACGCTTCAAAATGTAAATACATGTTTGATAAATAAATTGACAGAACACCTTAATACATATAGCAATATATAATTATTTACCAAGGTTTCTAAAAAAATTATTTTTGTGTGAATGTCATAGACTATAATCACATTATAAAAACTCTTTTTTTACTCCATATCCTATAAATAAGATGGTGAGTTTTATTACGGTTTTAAATCGCCAATTTTAATACCATTTTTTCACTTTTTTATTAGAGCTGGTACATTATAATTAAACAAAATTAATTTTCTTTCTAGGGACCGTTCGACGGTTCGTATGTAAAGACGATATTTAAAAAACCACTAGCTCAATTTTCGTTAAACTTAGGATGAATCTTATTATTTATAATACCGCAGAACCAATTAGTTTTTAGGCATAAATTTACATAGATTCTATTCTTGAAATGTTTACATATTTTTTTCTTCAAATAAAAAGTTATGAAAAGGAAGTTGAAAGAATTTGTATTTTCTATAACTTTTATTGAAACTATTTTTTCTAAAACGCAATTGTTTCCCTCTTTTTTGAGCATAATTATTTAAAATCTTGAAGTGTCAAGGGTGCGGTGCCACTACGTCACCAAAAAAAATCGAAACAACAAATAGAATTGAAAAGGTTGTCAAAAAGCTTAAACATTCAAAATAAGGCAATTTGTGTTAAAAACATAGTACGTCCTAATTCAAGTTTAAGATTTTATCTATCCTAAAATTTGGTTTAAAATTAATTTATGGTTTAAAATGTACCAAAATACACAGGGTATTCGGTTCACAAAAATGTTTTTTTTATTATATCATCATTCGTGCATTTTGAGAAGCTTCTTTTTGTGTATGAACGATTAGTTCATACTGTAGAAAACTTTCTATCATTTTATTAATTTTCGCATCGTTTTTTTTGACTAATGTATTTTCATTTCATGATATTTAAATAACTTTATTTTTTCAATTTTCATTATTATGTTTTTATCGCTGCTAATAGTCTTATATATTTATATTTTTACATTTCTTTGCAAACTGCAAATTTCTCTTTGTTTTTCTTTCTCTCTCTCCCTCTTTTTCTATTTGTTGGCTTAGATTATAAGATCATCTGTTTGGGCACAGTTGCCTTTTCACCTTTTATTACGTCATTCATTATAATGTTGAAGAGGGTTGGACAACTTCATGTCTAACTCTCTCACGGGCTAAAAGCTGTTTGGATATCAAGGTCGCCCTTACGGCCTTACATACTTTATTGTGAGAATCTAAATTCTTATTATGTATTTATTTCTATTGCCTTTAAGTTGTTTCTTATTAACTGCTGCGATACAAGATCTAGAAAGGCAGTATATATCTTGTTTCTCTCTACCTTTTCCATTAATTGTTCCAATTGGTCATGTACCCTTTACCTTTACTAAAAGCACTTTGAGTTCCCTCTAACTGTGGTTTTGTAATTTCTTGTAACATTCTTTCTACGATTTGCGCATACATTTTGTCTATTGTACTGAGTAATGAAATTCAACGTTGTTTATAGCATTCCTTATTGTCTTTGCTTTAAATAAGAGTATAATTATTCCCAGTTCCCAATTCACCAGTTTTTTCAATTGTTCATTATTTTATTAAAAAAAGTTTTTTTTAGTATTTTCTACTTTTCTTGCTCATATTTTTATCATGTCCCGCTAATTTGCCTATTTTTAGTGTGAGGATGTTTCATTAATTTCTTCTAGGATTATTTTTGTCTGATTGGCTTTGGCTTGCTAGTCATCAGCATCTTCACATATTTGTTGTGGATTTATGATTTTTCCCTTTGTGTATTTCCATCTTTATTGCTCTACTCCTATTAATTTTTTTTCTAATAATACAACTCACTCCATGTTTTGCTCTGTTTTTCTTCTATTCCACTGTACAATCCAAGTTCAACTATTCCTTTCATTTTTGTATCTCTGTTAAGTTCCTAATATATCCCTTTTCCTTTCAAATCTTTCAGTTAATTTGTTTTCTGTAACTAATGACCCAGCTGTCGATATTCACTATTTTTTTTGAATTTATTTTTTCCATTCCGCTTCTCGGCAGTTTTGTTCACCACGTCCTTATCCATTAGTATCTTTGTCATATTTTTTGTTGTACTTGTTTCGGAACTTAGTTATTAAAACGTTTTTTCCCTTATTTCTAATCGATTCCTTCAATAAACACGTTTTTTTCACTACTAACCTAGAACTTTATCGTAATTGACTCATTTTCGAGTTGTTAAGTTAAGCATTTTTCTCCAAGCAGTCAAAAATTATTTATTATTAACTACTAATAAATAATGAAGACAGCTGTAACCAATGAAAAAACTAGGATAGAGAAAAAATGAAATTATTGCTTAGTAAAATGACTTTATACTAAAATAGTTTCTAGATTTTGAATTTTAGGTAAAGAGTAATTAAATTGTTATTAAATTTAATTTTATTTAGTAGTGAAAAATAGTATGTTATGCACCAAGGTAAAGAAGTATAAGAACTTTAAGTACAAATCACAGGTCTGCAAAAATTTTTTTTTCAGCTTGCATAAAATATTGTTGCTGAATTATGTTTTAAACTACGCTAATTTCAAAAATAACTTCCATTACTCTCCATCACGTATAGTTTCTTTGCAACATAAGAACACAATAATGAGAAAAATTAACTATTTATTACAACAAACACACAGCATAATATTCATCAAAACTTATTAACCGTTATTTTTCTTATTTAAATTTATACACATTTTTATGTTAACTCTTTCTGAAATCTTTTTTTTCTTTTTCTTTGATGCCCCTCAAACTCGTTTTTGGTTTCTTTCTTTGCTTTCTCGCTTAAGCATCGAACAATAGTCCGCTAATATACTGACATCCCATCTTCCTTGGTAACGTCTCTCGATAACACGTACACTCATGAAATTTAAAACTTGGACACCACAATTTCTGTAAACAAAAGTTTGCACATTGTGAAGCGGGCTTAAGGGTATCATTTACAATTCTAACAGCAGGTAGTCTCAGCAGGGGTTATCTTATAGAAGGACTGTAGAATGAATCATTACACTAAGCACGTTTTAGAAAATAGGTAATTTACGTTGCTTACTTAATTTTTTCTTTAAAGAATATATTTGAAGGTATCGCTAATTAAACACCATAGCTCGATTAATTATCGAATCAAAATTTTGTTTAGGAAATGTTTACAAAATAAAATTAGAAATAATTTTGATTTAAAAACGTCTACAAGCAATAACTTTTAAATTAAATCAAAAACTAAACATGGTTATTTGGGTTGACTGATTATTACTTATTTTTAAATAAATCTAACCTACTAATTATTGTAAGTTATTAAAAAAAATCATTAAACTCTCTATTCATAATATTTAGTCCTTACAAAATGTATATTTTATGACGTTTCATTTTTCCTGTAGTTAATATAAAAAGTGAAAATAAAAACTAAGGCAATTCTTATTGTCAACGTATATATTTAGTTTTTTGACAAGAATTTATTACATAATTATAATTAAAATACCAAGTTATAGTTTAAAATTAAATGAAAACGTTTTTTTTAAATAAAGGTATTACTATATATAAATAATAGAGACACAATTTTTTTCTTGCATTCTTAAACACTGATTAATTTAAAACATTTTTTCTTCTGTCAACTCCATAATATTACCTAAAACACAACAAACCCACAAAACGGAGGACAAAAATAAATAATTTAATTCTCCCGCATAAGTTTGTTCGCCGTTTAGTTTAGATTCGTCCAAACCTGCAAACGCATTCGCGCGCATTTTCTTTGATGTCGGAGAAAAAACCGACAAGTTGCGGGAACGCAGCACCGTCCAAATTAATGTTGCGATTGCCGTTCGGTTCGTTGTTTTGTTTGTTCCTCGGTTTGTTGTTCAGGTGTGTACGAAGCTTTACAATAAGCATATTAATATGAACTATATCTTATAAAAGGAGAGTTATGTAACTATAATTAACGACTTAACGTTACGTTAGTAGATTCCATTTACTATTTACACATATTTTCTTGGAACATTCGATAATTAACTATCGGGATATGATGACTTTATACTTCGCAGGTTGTGCGCAACTGGATACAAGCAAATAACTTGGAGCTGTTACCCTGGCCAGCAAAAAGCCCAGATTTTAACATTATCGAAAATGTTTGGGCTCGAATACTTGCTGTTATCCGAAGACAACAAGGGCCAAATTTTATACCAGTAAACCGTAATGCACTAATTGCAGCCATTGATACCGCATGGGAAACGATTAATATTAATTATATTGATACCTTGATAGCGTCAATGAGCAGACGCCTCCAAGAATGTATCAATAATAATGGAGGTCACACCCATTATTGATTTCTTATATTTATTTATATAGTAATACCTTTATTTAAAAAAAAACGTTTTCATTTAATTTTAAACTATAACTTGGTATCTTAATTATAATTATGTAATAAATTCTTGTCAAAAACTAAATATATACGTTGACAATAAGAATTGCCTTAGTTTTTATTTTCACTTTTATATTAACTACAGAAAAAATGAAACGTCATAAAATATACATTTTGTAAGGACTAAATATTATGAATAGAGAGTTTAATGATTTTTTTTTAATAACTTACAATAATTAGTAGGTTAGATTTATTTAAAAATAAGTAATAATCAGTCAACCCAAATAACCATGTTTAGTTTTTGATTTAATTTAAAAGTTATTGCTTGTAGACGTTTTTTAAATCAAAATTATTTCTAATTTTATTTTGTAAACATTTCCTAAACAAAATTTTGATTCGATAATTAATCGAGCTATGGTGTTTAATTAGCGATACCTTCAAATATATTCTTTAAAGAAAAAATTAAGTAAGCAACGTAAATTACCTATTTTCTAAAACGTGCTTAGTGTAATGATTCATTCTACAGTCCTTCTATAAGATAACCCCTGCTGAGACTACCTGCTGTTAGAATTGTAAATGATACCCTTAAGCCCGCTTCACAATGTGCAAACTTTTGTTTACAGAAATTGTGGTGTCCAAGTTTTAAATTTCATGAGTGTACGTAAAGAGTGAGCCGATTCCTTATTCAATACAGGCGCGTCGAATTAATGTTTTAAATGCGAATTGATTATTACGCGTTTGTTTTCATATCTTTCTTTAAGAAGAGACCAATAGTAAAATTTTTGAATATTTGTTAACACGGCGTTATTATTCACTAATACATTAAATGAATCGTAAAACGACATGTATTCGTTGTACAATCCATTAAATTCTGGCAACTTTAACGTAGGTAATTTGACGCAACTTAAATATTTGCTATCTTTTGAAAAATTCGTTTGAGAATTGAATAAATATTCTTTGGCTCTTGCGACTGTTTTGTAAAATTTTGATTCAAAGGTGTCTCGATATTCCGATTGTTCCTCGCTATCATCGATGTGTTCAATGTCTGATTGGCATTGCACAATATTGGTCCAGCTGGCTTCATTTTTTCTAATCGCGTAGACAATTCAAATAATGACGTTGTAGAGCTAAATCCATTAACAAATGATTCAAATCGCGTCAATTGCCCACTTAGTTGACCACGTTTCTGATTTAGTTGTTTGATATCTGACATTTTTTAAAGTAAATTCGATAATTGAGGTTTTTTATGAAAGCAATTCTATAAAATACGTACAAAGTGATCATGAAATAAGGATTAAAAGATGGAAGGACTTACGATTTTAGAAGATGTTGCTGGCTTTTTTTTTTCTTCTTCACAACTAGTTCGTTGTATGGGCTGCTGGCGTTGAGGTTCGAAGGACCAGAAAAAATGTGGTGTATCGTTCGTTAAATATGGTTTTGTAAAAATTAAAACTGCGATTTATTTTTAATTCGTTTTGTTTACTACGATTGCTTTGTATGTAATGATTTTACATTGAATATGAAAGTACATGAACGGATTATCACAAGGACAAATACAATATGATAAAATACAACGTTTAACATTTTTATTTTTATAATGAATTCTTATAATGAACAGGACATATGAAGTTTTCTTCTTAAAATGGGCCCAGAAATCGCTCCCTTAAATATTGACATTCAATTAGAAAACACCCTGTATAGTAATATACATATTATAAATAATTTAATATAACTTCGTTAGAAATAAAAAACGGTTACAAAAATGTAACTAAGCACGTTTTTCTTTACTCGTTGTTGCAGACACTAGCATTTTCAGTCTTGGAAATTTATTAATCTGCAAATACTCACGCTTTACCAATAATTGTGACATTTACTTTACATTATTCGAATATATAGAAGCGAGGGAGTAATTGTCGATTAATGCGCGTAAATTACTTTTTGGACGTTATTATATGAAAATTTGCAATAGTATACTACAGATTGGAAATTTAATCATCTATAGAGAACAATTTCTAACACCGGGTGCAAAGGTTGATTGCTTCCTTGTTAGATAATAATACGCGGTTGAAATTTCTTACTGCTCGTTTATACATTAGCTTCAACAAATTTTATAGGCGCAAATGCTTTTTATCGAAGCTAAAATTAAGACACTGTTTAATTTGTATTTACACAATCTCTGTTTGTGGCATTCCATTATACTTTTGTGAGAGATGTATACATAGTACATACATAATCATCACATACGGCAATATACGAAACACCTTCTACAATAATCATTGTCCGTTAAAGCTATAAGCCTTCATAATGAAAGAAACAAATTCAATTAAAATTAAGGTGATGGATTTCTGGTGAAACCCTTGGATACGTGATTACTATTTTTAGTGACGTCATTAAATAGTGAAGTGGCCTTATGGTTTGGCGCTGGTAATACTTCCACATAGTATTTCAATTGAACAAATCACGGGAGTGAATTTGTAATTTAGGAAAATGACAATAGTGTATAAGTTGAATCCCCGATTACAAATACAGTTCATTAATATAAATTATACTATAATTGCACTTGCAAGTATGTATTCATTTATGAATGAAACCACAAACGAAGAACTGCAGTAAACTGAAATTAACGTTGTCATACTTTTAAATATTTTTTTAAAAGCAATCGTGTAGGTTTTCTCCCCTACTTTAGCAATGCAATCACGTTTGCAAATGGCATGATTTAATTTGCTATTTTTTTGTACTTTTTATTTCAGGTTTTACTAGAATCCAGAAGTCAACAAACAAGATAATAAGATTATTATTTTAAAACCATCCAAGAACAATTTTAAGAAATGTTGTAATTTCAAATACGGTTTTTATTAAAAGTAATTGTCGTTTTAAGTTTTAATTAAATTGTATTAAAAATTCTTTTCTATAAATGTATTAGTGGTCCTGAAAAGAACCGATTTGTTTGTGGATATACGAGGATGTATTGATATCGAGTTAGCCTAGACCATAACAATGAACAATAACTTATTAGAAGTGTCAGTGTAAAGTTTGACGTCAAAAAAGTAAACCAGAGTCAGGCAATAAATTAAATGAAAAAAGATGTCCACCGAAATTGTGAAAATCGAAAATTGGAGTATCGAGCCATCATCAAGTACCTGTATTTAAAAGGGTTAAGAGGTAAGCAGATTTACGAAGATACGCTTAATAACCTTGGTGATCAATGTCCTTCGTATGCGACCGTCAAAAATTGGAATGCAAGCTTCAAAAGAGGTAAATTTTCCATTGAAGATGATGACCGATTGGAAGGCCAGTTTCTGTGTCAGTCCCCGAAAATATCGATGCAGTTCATGACATGATTTTATCAGACCGTCGAATTGGGCTAAAACGGATATCTGAAGCACTGAATATTTCATACGAACGCGTTCATCATATGGTTCACGTCAATTTGGACATGAGAAAAATTGCTGCAAAATGGATCCCCAAATGTTTGAATGTTGACCAAAAGCGTGCAAGGGTAGAAGCATCGCGTTCGATCTGTGCTCGATTTGAAAACGATGTAGACTTCTTAAACCGAATTGTTACTATGGATGAGACTTGGGTACATTTCTACGATCCAGAAACAAAGCAACAATCGATGGAATGACGACACTCTGGTTCTCCAAGACCTAAGAAGTTTCGTGTCCAAAAATCTGCTGGAAAAGTTCTTGCTTCAGTTTTTGGGATTGTCATGGAGTAATCATGATTGATTTTTTGGATAAGGGTAGATTACTATTCGACATTACTGACCACTCTACGGGAAAATATTAAAGAGAAAAGACGCGGAAAGCTATCCAAAAGTGTTTTGTTTTTGCAGGACAACGCCCCTGCACACAAATCTCATGTTGCCATGCAAAAATTCGTGATTTAGGGTTTGAATTACTAGAACACCCCCTTATTCACCCGATTTGGCTCCGTCCGACTATCACCTTCTTATTCAACTGAAAAAAAGTTTAAAAGGTCGTACATTTTCTTCCAACAAGGAGGTAATAGAAGCTGTGGAGGTCTGGTTTGCAGAGCAAGAAGAAACATTTTTTTTGAAAGGTCTAGAGACGTTGCAGGTTCGCTGTAATAAATGTATCCAATTAAGAGGAGAATATGTTGAGTAATAAAATATTTTGACATTGAAATTTTGTTTGGTTCTATAGTAGGCTAAGAATTTTTCAATATATCCTCGTAAGTATTGACTGTGGTGTAAATAGGTGTCGAGTTCATAAAATTTTAAAAAGCATAAAGCGATGCTGATTAAAGGCAGGAATTTTGTAAAACATTAATGGAGATACGCAATAATGATATGAATTTTGTTTGCGGTATCAGCATGATGGGTGTCCAGCACATAATGCGAATCAAATAAAACAACTTTTAAATGAAGCACTTCCTAGAACCTGAATTGGAAGAGGCGAGGAAGTTACTTGGCCACCAAGATCACCAAGCTTGTCCCCCAACGACTTCTTTTTAAGGCTTTACATATCTTTGAACGTTTATACCTACAGAACCCACGACACAACCGAGTCTTTAAAAGATAAAATTGTGGAAGTTTGCTTCAATATACCAGCAAATATGATTTCAAACGTGCAACGAAACTTCTATTTGGGGCACTGTTTAGCAGTGAATAGACAGCATTTTAACCAGTTGCAGTCAAGCACTTCGCATATAATACCTATTAGCTTTCAGTTCTGTATATCCACAAACAAATCGGTCCTTTTCAGAACCACTAATACATTTATAGAAAAGAATTTTTAATACAATTTAATTAAAACTTAAAACGACAATTACTTTAAATAAAAACCGTATTTGAAATTACAACATTTCTTAAAATTGTTTTTGGATGGTTTTAAAATAATAATCTTGTTATCTTGTTTGTTGACTTCTGGATTCTAGTAAAACCTGAAATAGAAAGTAAAAAAATAGCAAATTAAATAATTTAAAGCACAAACATTTACGCTCTCATTATTCATAACATTAAAAACCGTAATCGGGCATTTTCTAAAAATCTACATTCATCCCATGAGTTTTAAATTGTTTACGATCAAGAAGCTAAAAATGTATAACACCTCCAATTCTGGATTATACTTTACTTCGCTAAATCCGAATAATAGTCCTTAGAACACCAACTTCTGTTTATCTGTAGAGACCTGTGGTAGAGAAACTACTCGATGCATACTAATCGAAATATCTGTCTTATCTATAATAACAACTGTAGTGACTTAAAATAAACTTTCAGCTTCGGAATACCTACATTTTCTTGCAAGATGCAAGTATTATGTCTAATAGTTTACAAACAGGTCTACAATACAAGAAAACAAACGACTCATTTAACCTCAAATTCAATACAAACAGGTTTTATACAAAAGTATTTCATTATGCTTGCTTCAATAGCTATATTAAAATATGAAAGCAACTGAACATTGATTAGAATTCTCGTAAAATCACAAAATACTAAATACTTTTTTTTACAAATTTAAAGAATAATATTTACATTTGAAGGAAGATTAGACATTCTACACTTGCTTTCTCTTTCTAACTTCAACAAAATGCCGTAACGTATAGGGTATATTACAATTCGAAATTTTCATTGCAATAGTAGATCAAATGAATTTTTTTCTATAGTAAAATCCTATGTTGCGTCTTGCCAGAGACACACACTTAGTCGAGAAAAGGAATAAAGACAGAGTAGCACAACACATAAAATAAATAAAAAGGAGAATAAATGAAGTCTATGGTAAATTAAATGAAAAGATAGAAAGAAAAGTACTGACTAAGGAAGGAACATGTGAAGATGCGATGTATGGAAGTGCAATTAAATTAGACGAATTAATTAGAACAAACACTAATGAAATATCAAAGTTTACCGGAAATATTTATGATTCGCCAATGTTATTCCTGGAAAATTTAGAAAGAGAATTTACAAAAAAAATACTGAAGACAGAAAACTGAAAATTGTAGAGAAGGCATTAAGGGAGAACCTGAAACATGGTTTCAATAGATAAGAAATGGAGACAGAATAATTTTAGAAGACCTACATACAGAAGAGAATTTGAAAGTGAATGGCAACGTTTACGAGAAAGACCGGTTGGAGTACATAACAATCATACTTTTAAAAGTGGAATTGGAGTAGAACAATTTGTAGATTCTTCACGGGTATTAGATAGACATATCCAAAGCAAAAATGAAAGATGTCCAGGTTATGAAAGAGTAGCGGAAAAGAACAAGATTTTACTAAATATCACACAGAATTTTTAGTGAATGCACTGGTATTAGAAAAGAAGGAGAGTAATTATGAACATCCAAGGAAATTTACTATACCTGAAAAACATTCTCTTCAAAAACAAGAAATAATTTTACTATTTATAAATTTACATTTTGAAACTGTTAATGTGATAGCATTATTTGATACATAATTAGTGCTAATCATAAAAGGGTGTGCACAACAAATAAAATGTTAGTAATACAAGGAAATATTGGTGAGAAAGAGATCATTTGGGAAGCTTTGATAGTTCCAAATTTTAAATTATCTGCAATTGTGGGAATGATTACTATAAATAAATATAAAATTAAAATAATGAAAATAAACAACATGTATGCCGTACAAAGAGAGAATAAAAGAAACCAACATGGTAATTTAAATATAGGAATAACACAACAAGAAGAATTTGTTAAAATGTTAATTAAAAACCATGGAAATGAAAACGGGACTAAAATGAGATGTAAATACATTCACAAACTTGAAGTTACAGATGACACGCCATTGAATCATAAAGTATACCCGGTACCTTATGCAAGTAAAACAAGAAATTAAAAAATGAAGAGGATGATATTATTGAAATGGTTACAACAAGTTACATCAATCCTCTTATGGCTGTCAAAAAAAAGAGTGGAGAAATTCGTTTGTGTTTCAATGCTAGGAAACTGAATTTAAGAACTAGACCCCAATATGAATCCTGACATAACGTGGAAGTTTTGTTATGTAATAAAAGAGGCAAACGTGTTTTTAGTAATATTGATCTCAAAAATGCATTTTGGGTGATTCCTCTACACGAGAATTCCAGGAAGTATACTGTATTTAAAATTTAAAGCGAAATATGGTATCTTTTGGGTTATCTACGGCATCGGCGGTTTTAATTAGGCCTATGCAAAACATTTGAGAAACAAAAACATAAAAAATTACTACTGTTCTATAAGACATCCTTGTGGAAATCCGGTAGAAAGGTACATCAAAGAAGTTACAAAAACGTTAATGCTAATGACCTATAAAAAACACGAACAATGGGTAAAATACGTTTCTATTATATAAAATTTTTTGAATGAAGTATCACATGTGGTAACAGAAGTACCACCAATTGCAAATTTAAAAGGGATAAAATCATCAAGATTATGGAGAGATGAAGCACATATAAAAGATTTAGAAAGCCTACGAAAAAAGTTAAAAAAAGGTTTAAAAAAGCTGCTGAAAAATATGAAAGAAGGCGGAATGCAAAGATCAAAAACTTAAAGAATACTTGATAGGAGATAAAGTAATAATAAAACGGTTACGAGTAGCTGATGGAGCAAAAAAAATTACAGCTGTTATTACTACCATATAAAGGCCCTTATACAGTAATTCAAAGAATACAGAAAACAACGTATGGACTTCAAGATGAAGAGACAAATAAAATAAGAGGGCGATTCCATATTTCCATGATGTTCAAACCCAATCAAAAGACAACAAACCCGACCAGAACATGTGAAAAAATCAGACGACGAAAATGAAATCAATGTAATCACGGAATATCAAAAGGAATTTGAGACAAGCACAATATTGATTAATGAAGAACACACAGATGTCAATTGAGTCACTTCTTTTAGATTCTCTTTTTCATGTACCATTATCTGCTCATACTTGTCTTCCGTTTCCGATTTAATCTCTTCACGTCGTCTTGCCATTTCAATCCCCTTTTCTTTATCAAGGTCTTCCCAAATATGTTTATTTATTATCTCTTTCTTCACAATATTTTCTTTTAAATTTGGTTTATTTTCTCTTATTCTTTGATTTTCTTTTGTTACTTTCTGTATTTTCTCTTTATAATAAATTGTTTTAAAACTAATAAACTTTTCCATAAATGATTGCATCTCTCTTCTAATTTTTTCAGATCTGTGTGTTTTTCATTAATCAATATTGTGCTTGTTAAAAATTCCTTTTGATATTCCGTAATTACATTGATTTCATCTTCGTCGTCTGATTTTTCACATGTTCTGGTCGGGTTTGTTGTCTTTTGATTGGGTTTGAACATCATGGAAATATGGAATCGCCCTCTTATTTTATTTGTCTCTTCATCTTGAAGTTCATACGTTGTTTTCCCTATTCTTTGAATTACTGTATAAGGGCCTTCATATGGTAGTAATAACTTAGCTGAAATTTTTTTGCTCCATCAGCTACTCGTAACCGTTTTATTATTATTTTAACTTCTATTAAGTATTCTTTAAGTTTTTTGATCTTTATTCTGCCTCCTTTCATCTGAGAGATGCCATCATTTATGGAAAAGTATATTTCTTTTTAAAAACAATTCATAATAAAGGGAAAATACAGAAAGTAACAAAAGAAAATTAAAGAATAAGAAAAAATAAACCAAATTTAAAAGAAAACATTGTGAAGAAAAAGATAATATTTAAACAGATTTGGGAAGACCTTGATAAAGAAAAGGAGATTGAAATGGCAAGACGACGTAAAGAGATTAAATCGGAAACGGAAGACAAGTATGAGCAGATAATGATACACGAAAAAGGGAATTCAAAAGAAGTGACTCAATTGACATTTCAAGTCGAAATCAACATAAATGAAGAGGTAAAATTTGTTAAGAACCAAACCCAGGAAGAAAGGGAGAATGTCGTCACATAGGTATCAAAGTAGCACGTCGTGTTTAAGAAGATAAAATTAATGAAGAGAAGGATTACAATTAAACAAGCGTAGGAAGAATTAGAAAAACAAAAATCCTCCAATTTTAAATGTGTGTATAGAATGAAAAAAATTTATAGGTTTAAGAAGTGTTAGTAACAAAAACCGAAATCTAATTAATCGGCTAATCGATTTCTATAGTCGACTTTTGAAATAGATTTGTAAAATCGGTTAAAAGTCGATTTTTAAAATCGGTTTTAAGTTAATTTTTAAAATCAGTTTTTAAAGTCGATATTAATAAACAATTTTAAAGCCGATTTTATTAGTCGGATTTTAAAGTCGACTTTATAAATGGGTTTTTTGGACCGGTTTTTTTAAATCGGTTCTTCAAATGATGTGTTTTATCAATTGTAATGGTGAATTTAAATGTTGTATTTAATATTAATTAATTTAAAAAAAAAACACGGTATAAAAAACTGCCAGAAAAAAACACACGCATTAAAACCGGGAGAAAAAATGCCTGCGGACAGGCAAAAGTGGTCTGAGATCAATGTCTAAAATGTCATTTTAAGCGACCAACCAACCGAACTTTTGATAACTTAGCCCAGAGTCCCGGTTCAAGTAATTCTGACTTTTGGGGCATTATTTAAGGAAATAAATGCTTATCATGAGCCTGTATGGGGGCATTTACTTACGGTTAGTTCTCTATTTCTATTAGTCAAAGGTTTGGGCAAAGTCGCAGGATCATCTAACACGCTTATATTATGTGTGCAATCACTAATGTCTTCTTTTATAGTTTCATATAAGGCTTTTAAGTGAGACTAGATTAATACATTTATCAAACATTATGAATAATGCAATAATACTTTCTTTTATTGTCGACCACTGAAGAAAACAATAAAAAAAATGTTAAAATATTTTATACTCCAAACACTGACAAATTTTACTTGCCGCACCAATAAACTAAGATTTAAAACACTTGTCAGCATAAAACTGGCATTGCTTTGTATGGGTACCTGCTTTGTACATGGTCGGTTTTGGCAAACCTAAAAAACTATAAAATGAAGTCTTTTTGCAAAGTAAAATATATAACAAGAAAAACTTTAGGCATTACGAATGACAAAAATAAAAAGATTAATTTAACGTAGTTATGTTAATGTTTTTAATTATTTTTTCTAGTTTTAGCGCCTAGGGCAATTGTCCATACTGCCCATTTCTAACGCCGGCCCACCTTGATTTTTACTTCTATCACTTTTGTAGAAAATAAGGGCATATGATAAGTGTTTTTCTTTGTTCAACTCTGGCTAGACAATTAAAATACCATAATACGTCCTATTGAATAGATTAAGAGTAGTATTTTTCTCGTTTTCTAAAAATAAAGAAAATAATGATTTTAAAAAACGATTCTAAAAAACGGTTTTAAAAATCGATTTTAAAAACCAACTTTACTACAAGTCGATTGTAAAAACGATTTTAAAAACCTATTTAAAAATACTTTTTAATATACGATTTTTGAGAAGTAAATTGGTTTTTCCGATTAATTGATTTTTTTTGTATTCGACGGTTTTGCCACCACTAGTTTGAAGGCCTCCATTACACATAAATTATACGGTTGCTTAATTTTTAAAAATTTAGTGATTAAACAGACGATTTAAAATTTTAATTTATTTAAACGTTTATTAAATTATATTATTCAAAATATTTAGCTTAGGAATAAAATATCGAAGAAGAATTTAGTCTATATGCTATTTCAAACTGCTAAATTTACGTAACCAACGGTTTGCTGCAATTTTTACTGTTTTAGAATTTCAATAATAAAGTTTGTGTCGTTATTTGAAGTAATACGTAATTACCTTAGTAGGAACGTGACCAAACTTACGGAAGGTGCAATAAAATTATGTATCTAAAGCGTTTAAAATTGCCCGATGTTCTCTCACAGGTTTTGATTTTGACGAATTTGTGGATTGAAATTTTACTGAAACAAAAATGTTTTGAATTTTAATTTAATACAAATTTTACTTAAAAAACAGTTGCTTAAGTTGATCTTCAATTATATGAACCGTACAACAAGTCGGTCAAAACTGATATCTAATTATACAGTGTGTCCAAGATAAGGATGAACAGCATGGGGATCTCGGAAACTGTGAGAGATAAAGAGTCGGTTAAATTTGGAAAAAGTTGCCTACTCGAGAGGTCAACATTTTGCTGTTGACAAACTCGTTGAGTTTGGCTTACTTCCGAAGATTTTCGAAAAAAACCCAAATTCTGCTATTTCGATTTTATTATATTCTGCAGTTATTCAAACAGTTACCAAAAAACTGAATGCACTTTGTCATTGCCACTCATTCTTTTCTACAAGATGGCGTTTACAAATTTTTACTACAACGTTTCGTTTCAAAGAAACTATTATCAACTTTATTTTTTCTTATGGCAATCAAAAAAGTACACTCCGTATAAGAAAACATTTTTTATTACAAATCAACGATGTACTACACAAAATGGTTATTCATAATTTTATTGAGAAAAATAACGTTTTAGTAAATTTCTAATCTTTTTGGTCTAGTGTGCGCTGGCAGCGAAAAAATGGAGTCTATTGTTAGTTCTGACAGAATGTATTCGATTGACATAGTACTATCAGTTTAGCAACGTCTTTCAGTGTAGGTCATATTTTACAATGGAACACGTACATTTCAAATCTTTTTGATGTAGTGTACGTTGAAATAAATGCGGCAAACAAAAAATGTTGCTGCGCTCAAATGTTTTTGGCGGGACAGTACGGGTTGCTTGAATGAACCGCATTATTTAGACACCAAATGCCTAAATATAGACTTTTCTGGTTGCCTTCGTTCCTTGTACTTCATCAAATACAAGTTTTTGGTTTCTACAGAATTTCTCCGGCATGTTATGTAGCAGGACAACATATAAAATTTCTCTTCATTTGAAAACATTACTTGGTCCATTGTAAAATATCACCTACACTGAAAACCGTTGCTAAACTGATACTACTTTGTCATTCAAATAGATTTTGTCAGAATTAACAATGAAAGAAATGAAGTCGATTGTTAATTCGACTTTATTTTTTTGTTGTCATGGTTTCATTCACCGTACACTAGACCAAAAAGATTAGAAATTTACTAAAACGTTATTTTTTCTCAATAAAATCAAAAATAACCATATTGTGTAGTACATCGTTGAATTTGTAATGCAAAATTCTTTCTTATACAGAGTGTACTTTTTTTGAGTGCTATAAGAAAAAATAAAGTTGATGATAGTTTCTTTACGAAACGCTGTAGTAAAAGTTTGTGAACGCCATCTTGTAGAGCAAAAAGAGTGGCAATGACAAAGTGCACTTAGTTTTTTGGTAACTTTTCGAATGACTTCAGAATATAATAAACACGAAATGGCACAATTTTGGTTTTTTTCGAATATCTCAGAAAGAAAACCAAACTCAGCAAGTTTCTCAACAGCAAAATGTTGACCCCTCGAGTAGGCAACTTTTTCCAAATTTAACCGACTCTTTATCTCCCACAGTTTCCGAGATCCCTATGCTGTTTATCCTTATCTTGGACACACTGTATATTTGGTGCAGTTTCGGCAGCTTGCTAATGGAATTTTAAATGTGTACCTACGTATTTTAAATGGCTGTTGAAAATGTTATTCAAACTCTGGGTACAACATTATCATAAACGATTTATGGCTGTCTATTAAAGATAAGCTTGTATTACATAAACAGTCTCACGTAAACATAGATATGAATGTTCGGAATGGAGCTATCTAAATATGTAAAGTACGGATCTGAACGCCTCAATAAGTAACTCCAGCAGCAACCACGGTAGCTCTAGCGTACTGCTGTCTTTCAATTGTTTTGTAGTGTTTAGGCTTTTCGGTAATATTTTGGTTATTTTTAACGCATTCCTAGTGAACTTGATCTTTTTGAAAGAGTAAACTTCAATCGATGCTTTGTGTTTTTTTTAATTTTAATTTTGTTATATTTGAAGTTAATAATGAGGTTTAAAGATGAAACTTGGAATTTCGGACATATTCTAGTATTTTGTAAATGAAAGATTAAAAGAAATTGAAAATTAGCAAACAAGAAACATAGATTTAAACGTTTTCTTCCAGGTAAAAAAAATAGTTTGCTATCTCTAATGGTATTCTTACATATCCCAATTAAACTTATAGCGAATTAACGCAAAAGTTCTCTTAATAGCATGATGTACGGATTCACGCTTGGTTTATTTTCGATTGTATTAATGTTGCTCATCGTAAATTTAACTTGGTGTCATGCTTTATTATTCTTTGAAGATTGTGTCTGTTTCTTATGGCATTTGTTGGCAAAATGTCCCAAAAGGCCATTATATTTTTCGCTTGTAACAATCTCTGACGCGATGTGAGCCATTACAGTTAAAGCATTACAACTCTGTTTGTGGTTTCTGTTGTGCTGGGCAGGCTTCCTGGTGGCCCATAACGATGTTGGAAGCGTAGTTTATGGTTGGTGATCTCAATTTGAGGTGACATTTTGGGTGTATTCCACAACGTGCTCAAATAAAAGTATAATTCGATTGTAGTCTGAAAGCTCGAAGCTAAAGTTACGTTGGTAATTATAATAATAATAATAATAGACTTTATTTTTCCAAAACAAAAAAGTTATACAAAAAAAAATATAATATTGTAATGGGCGAAGTTCAGTTTGCTCATTTCTGAGCAAGCTGCTCTTCCACTTAACCCATTTAACATATTATAAAACAGAACAAATAAATTTCGTTTAATGCGAGCAAAAGGAAAGAGAGAAAAAATACATAAAAAATACAATGGTAACTAAAACTAAAATTTAAACTTAAATCTAAGGTTGAAATCGTCTTCACAAGTAAACTGCACACATAGTAGGCTGCATTATAAGTAAAATGACAAAACCAGAATCAGGTATGGAGCTTAATATTTATATTTTAATTTTAAAGTTGAAAAAGATGTCGTTTTAGATTAAATCAAAACTGCACATGCGATAAATGCTTGAAAGTCGCAGGTATGTTGTTATATTTTGTTATGCAATATAAAAAACCACGTTTACCAAATTCAGTATAGCATCTTGGAACACTAATATTTTGTCTAAATCGTAAGATTAAATGGTGTACGTCAGTCCGGAAAGTTATTTTATTATACAAATAAGGTGGAGTTTTTGTATTTAAAATTTTGTGGTATAAGCAGATTGCATGTAAAAGTCGTCTTTTTTTCATATCTAGCCATTTAATTTGTTTTAAAGTGTGCAAAATTCTGTCGTATTTTTTAATTCAAAAATTAGACGTAAACATGAATTTTGTAATTTCTGTATTCCCGATACATGCCGAGAACCAAGACAAGCACCATAAACAGAATCACAATAATCGATTTTTGACAAGACAACACTATTACATAAGACTGCTTTAATCTGGCAACTTAATTCATGCCGATGATAATATATTAATCGTAGACTGCTATATGCACTTTTCAGACAATTTGAGACATGTTGTTTAAAACGTAAATTTGAATCTAGTGTCAATCCTAAATTTTTGAGGTACGACACAGTAGGCAAGATATCACCATCAATATGAATGGATATATCGGACGTTCTCTGTCATTTTTCTACCAAACAATATGACCGCGGATTTGTTTGGATTTAGTTTAAGTTCGTGTTGTTTAGAAATGTCAGCTAATTTTTAAAGGTATTGATTAATACTATTACAAACATTTATTACATCATTCGAATTAAAAGACATGTAAATTTGAGAGTCATCTGCGTAAAAATGGAACGTACAATTTTACAAAACTAATGGAAAAGTGGATATATAAATACTAAACAGAATTGGACCTAAGATAGACCCCTGCGGCACTCCTGAAGTTATTCTCAGATAATCAGATACATATTCCACCTGTTTAAAGCGTCTACCAAATGGAACTAAGGGATTTTGAGTTTAAGCGCTTTGAGTTTGTCAAAATTGGTAAATAAAACAATATTCGCTTAAATCTTGCCTAGCGTGTAATTTGTACAAAGTTGCTTCTCGCAAAAGTTTCCGAAAACTGCTTTATGAACCCCTTTTTAATTATACTCCAACTCATTGTTAACTGTTGTTGCGAGTCGTACCAGCGTCGGGCCATGCCTAATAAACGATTGGAGATAAGCCTAACAATGGTCAGATCCCCCCATTGATAATTTTTTGCCAACTCGTCAACCCGGTGAACCCACACTTCGGTGTTTTTTGGGTCGTACTCGGGGATCAGATTTTCATCCCCTGGGTAATACGACACTCAAGACCAGTTTTGGATTTTGCGGAGACGTTTTTGGAGTTTACGAATTTTTTTGTTGTCGCGACTTCGACGGTCTATGATTTTGATAACAATTACTCATGCTGCTAGTATTAGCAAGAGGAAGAGTAAAATATTGGTAACTCATGATAACACTGCAACACAAAAGACAGACAGTGATTACACGCCACATCACAAACGATTTACGACATTAAGTTTTAATCGATTAATTGGGAGGCAATTATGGACTCCTTAAATCCGCACTTCTGATTTGTTAGAAATGATTTTTAAGGTATTAGTTATGAGAATATAATAAAAACGTACTATCACATCAAAATTTTATATGAGACTGCTTTTACATTACAGTATTTTTACAGCAATTGCCGCTAGAAACATAAATATAAGTATACAAAAAAAATGAAATATATGTTTTGCCATCCCAAATCAAGCGTGCTTAACTAAATAAAAAGGGACCGTAAGAAATCCGTACACTACTTCAATACGTTCTTTCTCAGACAAATGATTTTACATCAGGATAACCGTTGGATCGATTAAAGATATCAACAAATACAACTTGTTAAGAATTTGTTTATAAAATACGAGGATATATTGAAAAATTCTTAGCCTACTATAGAACCAAACAAAATTTCAATGTCAAAATATTTTATTAGTCAACATATTCTCCTCTTAATTGGATACATTTATTACAGCGAACCTGCAACGTCTCTAGACCTTTAAAAAAATGTTTCTTCTTGCTTTGCAAACCAGACCTCCACAGCTTCTATTACCTCCTTGTTGGAAGAAAATGTACGACCTTTTAAACTTTTTTTCAGTTGAGGAAAGAGGTGATAGTCGGACGGAGCCAAATCGGGTAAATAAGGAGGGTGTTTTAGTAATTCAAACCCTAAATCACGAATTTGTTGCATGGCAACATGAGATTTGTGTGCAGGGGCGTTGTCCTGCAAATACAAAACACCTTTGGATAGCTTTCCCGTCTTTTCTCTTTAATATTTTCCCGTAGAGTGGTCAGTAATGTCGAATAGTAATCTTCAGTTATTGTTCTACCCTTATCCAAAAAATCAATCATGATTACTCCATGGCAATCCCAAAAAACTAAAGCAAGAACTTTTCCAGCAGATTTTTGGACACGAAACTTCTTAGGTCTTGGAGAACCAGAGTGTCGCTATTCCATCGATTGTTGCTTTGTTTCTGGATCGTAGAAATGTACCCAAGTCTCATCCATAGTAACAATTCGGTTTAAGAAGTCTACATCGTTTTCAAATCGAGCACAGATCGAACGCGATGCTTCTACCCTTGCACGCTTTTGGTCAACATTCAAACATTTGGGGATCCATTTTGCAGCATTTTCTCATGTCCAAATTGATGTGAACCATATGATAAACGCGTTCGTATGAAATATTCAGTGCTTCAGATATCCGTTTTAGCCCAATTCGACGGTCTGATAAAATCATGTCATGAACTGCATCGATATTTTCGGGGACTGACACAGAAACTGGCCTTTCCGATCGGTCATCATCTTCAATGGAAAATTTACCTCTTTTGAAGCTTGCATTCCAATTTTTGACGGTCGCATACGAAGGACATTGATCACCAAGGGTATTAAGCATATCTTCGTAAATCTGCTTACCTCTTAACCCTTTTAAATACAGGTACTTGATGATGGCTCGATACTCCAATTTTTCGATTTTCACAATTTCGGTGGACATCTTTTTCATTTAATTTATTGCGTGACTCTGGTTTACTTTTTTGACGTCAAACTTTACACTGACACTTCTAATAAGTTATAGTTCGTTGCTATAGTAACGCAATATTTTGTTTATGCAAGGAACTGGTCTAGGCTAACTAGATATCAATACATCCTCGTATGCACGGTCAGTAGGTTTATGACATAATCATATGATGTCGATGTTCACTCGCAATATATATTTTTGTTTATATGCACAAATGTAAATATTAGTATGTATAATAAAATAAATTAGTCTAAATAAACCTCTCCACGACTAATATTTAATATTGTTTGTAATGTGCAAGGATTAAATAATACAATTAATCAATACCACAATTAAATAATGTTTATTAAAATGCACCTATTCTGTGTCGACAACCCGTTTCTTTTACAGACGAATTCGAACTAACTTTTACTTAAAAATAATTTTCTTAATACGTGACGCGGGATATGCATCGATGCATTTCGTCACCCTTATTTTTAATTCGTTAGAAAAAACTGAGGCGATAACACTTAACCCGTAAGCTGAACTAATTCTTAAAAGGTCAATATTCAGATTAATTTTTGTAACTTATGGTTACATTTTCAACACGCCCCTCAAAAATGAATCCGTTTTGAGTAACATGTAACTTAAAATATATTATATTATTTTTACGTTACCCTACATACTTATTACTTTTACTTATTAATCGTAAGCTTAAGTATTTACAGTACTAATTATACATTATATGAAATAGAAACGAGTATGTCCTCACTATAGTGCTTCTGGGAAAATACATGTAGTCCAACATTTGTTGCAAAGGATTAGGGAAAACACAGAAAACCTAATCAAACCATTTCTTGAGAGCAATACAATTATTTTACATGTACTCTTAATTCTAAACACTTAGTGACATTTCTAATAAATTTCAATATTTATTTTGTCTTAAAAATTTCTATAACAAAAGATTCAGTTTTTTTCCTTTACAAAAATAAACAAAAAACAACATAATATTTCATTAAATTATAATTCAACTAATTCCTGTTTCCTTCTTCAACCTTCCATCCCTCTCTTCTCTAAACTTTCAGTATTTTTCTTTTCCTCTTCTCCATCCCTTTCCTCCTCTCCAACACTTCCCTCATCCATTGTTTTCCTTCCCCTTTCTCTCTAGTAGTAACTTCCATTCCTTTTCCTCATGTCTTGTTTCCCTGCATCCCTCTTTTATATGTATTATATTTTCCCATTCATCCCCACACAACCTGCAAAATCTCCCTCATCACTCATCCAATATTTATTTTCCTTTTCTTCATTACCCATTCTGAACCTTGCAATCATTCTTATTTCATTCATTCCTTTTCCTTCTGTTATGTACCTTGGTGTCTTGTCTGTCATTATTTTAATGTATTTCTTGTTATATTTTCCTTCCTTTATTTTTGCCTTTCTTTCCTGCTTCTGAGTATCTTTATCTCTTGCAATTATTTCCTCTTCCATCTTTTCCCCCTCTCTTAATCTCTTCTCTCGCGTATCCTACTCTTTCATAGTATTTTCTTCTTTCTTCTGCCCCATATTTTACCTTCTGTGCCTCGATCTCTTTCCAAACTTCATAAAGTATTTCATTTTCCTTCCTACTTCCCATTTTTTCTTCATACCTTACTGCAATTCTTCCTGCTTGTATCCTTATTTTTCTATTTCTAGCTCTTCTTCCACTATATACCCCTGGTGTCTCTTTCTTCTAGTCCTAACGTCCACTTCCAGTATTTCTCCTGTATTTTCTCCAGCTCTTGCCATTCCCTCCAACCCCAAATCTCCGCTCCATACAGTACCACACTTCTACCAACTTTTCAAACATCCATCTCCTTTTCTCTATATCTTTACCAAATATCCTTTCCCCTAACCCCCATACTTGTCCTACTATTCTATTTCCTTTCATTTTCATCTCTTTTATATGGTCTCCATCTTTGTTATCATATCTAAGTATCTATACTTGTCTACTCTCTCTACCTTCTCCTCCCCCCACCACCATTTCACCTCCTTTCGTCTTCCTTTTCTTTTTTAAGTTCCATAATTTTTGTTTTCCCGACATTTGCTGCTAGTTTTTTATTTTCTAGGTATTTCTTCATAAATTTAACTACTCCTCTCATCTCTTCTTCATTTCTCGCTATTGCCACAATGTCATCCGCATAAGCTAAAACCCATATCTTTTTCCTTCCTATTACTATTCCTCCTACTTGATTTTTTTCCATTTCCTCCTCAAGATCACTAATGTATATCGAGAATAAGATTGGGCTTAGCGGACATCCCTGTTTTAGTCCTTTTTCCGTCCTAAATTCTCTACCTAGCTTCCTCCCTACCCTCGTTCTACACCTTGTTTCTTCGTATATTTTTTCTATTGCATTTTTTATATCTCTGTTTATTCCTACCTCCTCCATCCTTTTCCATAATCCCCCTCTTTCCACATTATCAAATGCCGCTTTAATGTCTAGAAATATTGCGTACATCTTTTCTCCTTTCTTTGCTAACTCTTTATTAATTATGTGCTTTAATATGTATATATTGTCTATCGTTCCTCTTCCTTTCCTAAATCCTGTTTGCCAATCCGGTATTACATTCTTTTTTCTATTTCTTTTTCCAATTTTTTTCTTGCATATATCTTATAGCCCGCATTCATTATACTCACTCCTCTATAGTTGTTCGCTTTCTTCCTATCTCCCCCTTGTAAAATGGGCGTATTATTGCCTCTCTCCATTTTTCTGAAACCCTTCTCCTTTCCATATTCTCTCGAATACTTATCTTACTTTTTCTCTCATTCCTTCTCCGATGTACCTCCATTGTTCTCCTTGTATTCCATCCGTCTCTTCTGCTCTTTCTTTTTTTACTTTATTTATTGCTCTTGCCATTTCTTCTTTTCCTATTCCACCCTCTCTGTGTCTTATCCTTTTTTTTCCAACTTCTTCATTTCATGCTGTTTTTCACTCTCTCCTACTAACTTCCATCCTTCCTCCTTTTTTCCCTCTTTTTATTAATGAATTCCCATACCTGTCCTTCATTTTTAATTTCTCTAATCTTTATCTCGGTTTGTTTTTTATGTTCTTCCTTATTTTTTACACATATTTCCTTAAAATTTTCTTTTAACCTTTTTATTCATCTATCTCTATCTTTCCTTTTTTCCATTTCCTTCTTCCTTCTCTTAATTCTTTTTCCCCTTCTCGCATTCTCCGTTCCACCAATCTTTTCTTTTTCCTAATTCTTGTTTTCTTAATCTATACTTTATCTTCTCTGTTGCCAATTCCATCCTGACTGTAATTCTCTCCATCTCTTCCTCCACCTCTCCTTTAGTATTTACTTCCTCTTCCATTTCTTTTTTATATCTTTTTATACTCTCTTCAGTCCATACTTTCTTTTCTCTCCATACCTCTTCTTGTTCTTGTACCTCTTTCTCTCCCTCTTCCATCATGATTACTTCTAGCGGCTGATGGTCCGATTCTATCTCCTCTCCTATTCTTAGTGTTTCTATGACCTCCTTACTTTTTCGTTTATAATCACATAATCTATTACTGACTGCCCTCTTTCTTCCACATATGTAAATTCCCCCTTTTCCTTCTTCTTCCAAATTTCCGTTCATTATTGTCCAACCTCTCTCTTCACATAGTTCTATCAAAATTTTTCCTTGTCTGTTTATTTTTTTTATCTATTGATATCCTATTTCTAATCTCTCTATTTACCATTATTCCTCCCTCCTCTCCTATCCTAGCATTCAAATCTCCTCCTATAATCAAATTGCCTTCATCCCTTTCTTCTATTGCCTTTTCTATATTTGCTTTTGTTGTGTCCATTTTCTTTCCATATATCGTAAAAATATTATACTTTTCCTCTTTTTCCGTCTTTACTCTAATTTTAATCTTCCCTCTACATTTTCTTCTTCTATTTCCTTTTCTATTTTCCATTCTTTTCTTACCCCCACTATTAGTCCTCCTTTCGCCCTTCCCTTCCTCTCTTGTCTTTTTGCATACTAAATTTCCTATACATATTCTTTCGGCATCTTATCTTTCCATGTACTCCATTCTTTTTCCTCCATCCAAGTTTCTACTAAACCTACCATTTAAAAACCCTTTATATAGTTGCAATAAATACACCTTTGTTTTTTATCCTCGCAATGTTCCAAAATAAGATCTTACTTTTCTCTTTATTTTTACCCCCACCAATTTTCACCCTTTTTTTTTCTTTTTTCATAAGGCAACCTAGTAGATTTCGGCAAGGCGCATTATAATTTTTGTCTTCATTTAATGCTTTATAATTTTCTTTACTTTCTAAGGTGTATGTACGGAATTACATTCTTGCATTTTAAATTTATCTAAAATTGTATTTACATACGCACTTTGATCTAAACAAATTTTGTTATTACTTCTCGTAATTTTAATTCCTAAAAATAATTTAATTTCATTTAGGTCAACTATTTTAAGTCTATTTATTAAATAATTTTTCAGAGAACTCATGGTTTCTCTATTAGCGGTTATTATTAACAAATCATCTACATAAAGTACGATATAAACATTATTTATTATACTGCCTTTATCACTAATAGAAATGCATGGATCAACAGAGGAATTTTAAATCCTTTTTCTTTTAAAGCTTTGTCAAATACTTCAAACCAGCATCAAGCTGCTTGTTTCAAACCGTATAGAGCTTTATTTAATTTACATTATTTTTACTCGCTATTCCTTCAGGAGGTAGGTTCTGTATTCACTTCACTTAATTTTTCACTTTTATTATCAATTTGTTTTTCATGTATTTTTGCTTGTGCAACATCTTTGTTACCCCCTAACCTGATAATTTTATATTTATTACTTTTTCGTTCCACCAACATGTTGTTTTCTGATTTAGCATTATTAGATTCACGTTCGTTTTTTGATTTGGCATTATCAGATTTACAGTTGTTTTCTGATTTCTCATAATCAGATTTACTAGACAATACTGATTTCGACCCTGCACTAGAATCATCAGCTTTTTCTATATCACTGGAGTTTCCAACTGAAACTCCATGAGCACCCACTACAGGTCTCGATATTACGAAATTTGTCTCGTCAACAACTACAATTCTCACCGTAACATATTTTTCATTCTCCACATTCCATACACGATACCTATTTGGTTCATATCCTACAAGTATACCTTTCCACAATTTATCATCAAATTTACTTGTATTGATTTTTTTATGTACATAAACCGTGGAATCGAATACTTTCAGGTATTTTATTTGCGGTTTCTTATTATGTCATAACTCATATAATGTTTTAGACTATTTGAGAGTTTTTGTTGGACTCATATTTATTAAATATGTAGCAGTCAAAACTGCATTACCCCAAAAACTTTTATCCAACTTAGCACCTGCTAGACATGCTTTAGTTCGTTCAACAATTGTTCTATTCAGTGTTTCAGTTACACCATTTAATTGTGGAGTTCTTGGAACTGTTAAATGATAACTAATGCCTTCTTCGGCACAAAAACTTTTCATTTCATTTGATAAATATTCTCTACCGTTATCCAAATATAAATTTACTATTTTTAAATTAAAATGTGATTTTATTTTTGCAATGAAGTTATGAAATACTGAATAAACATCGGATTTGTAAGTAATAAAATAGGTACTACAACAATGAGTGAATTCATCAATAAACAAAACAAAATAATTTTTTTACACTACTAGCTGTGAAGTGGACAATTATTGCGTCTCCTAGTCAACTGAGAAGTTGAATTTCTCTATTAGTGGTCAATAATTTTTTCTATTGTTGACCTAGGTTAATAATGGACAATTTCAAATTTTTGAGAATCTAAGAATAGTTGTTTAACAAAACGAGTGAAATATAATTTTGTATATCCAGGAGATATCTGTAACGTATTTGCTGCTTAAAATTACCTAACACGATAAAATTATTTGAATAAAAAAATGCAATTAGTTTAAAATTCGCGCTCTCATCCCATAACCGCAAATACATAACCTGAATTTATTTATTTATTAAATATGATGGTAGAATCAGTTTTTCAGGTTTCCCAAAGGAGATTTAACCAGGCGAGTTAAGTTACATGAAGAATTTTAAGTAAATTACAAACATTTTGTTGTAGGTGTTTTGAATGGTTAACAGAATGTGGAAGGTCCGATCTGTTGCATAAAACTGTCGACTATAAAAACTTAACGAGTATGTGGCGAACACTTGCCATTCTAAATGAATTACAAGTGTCAATTTCTGAAACCCAATATTCAAATGATGCAAGGTATATTGGCAAAGCAATAAATGCCCGTTAACATTTCTAGCTGTACCAAAACTACTCAAGCTTGCAGCTCAAATACTCTTAGGTAAAGAAAATTACGGAGGAACATTTTTAAATTGCAACGTGAAAAGAAAGCACTTCAATTGAAGTTAACATCTTCCAACGATTACTTCCCGAAAGCAGAGCACAAATTGTGACAACCCAAGTGGACTAAAAAATAAACTACTAAGAAGCAGGAGATATACAGAGGAATACAAACAATTTTCACTAAAATTATATTTTACGAGCCCCAAAATGTTAATTTTAAAGTAGGTTTTAAATTTTTTGCCAGCTCAAACTGCTACGTGATCATAGTTAGAGTTATATATAAAAATTTAAACAACCCTTGTGCTACATCTTTACAAATACGATATGCAAAGGTGACAAATTGAAGTCGATAGTATTAAACTGCATAGAAAAGCTACAACTACAATGCGGTGCCAATGTTAGGGCAGTAGTAAAATTTTCGAAACCTAATTAAAAGAATAGATGTATCACCGGAAAAACCTTACCTTCTTGTAAACGATAAGAAAATTTACTATTTCTTTGATGTCTCCTATTTATTGAAGTCGGTGCAAAATAACTTGATTAAATACGATATAATCTTTAATAACAAAAAAGCATCTTGGAAAGACATTAAAAATTTCTACATGTCAGACAAATCTAAACCGCTGCAATTGGCTCCTAAATCAACTAATTTACATATTACTCCGAATAATTTTCAGAAAATGAAGGTGAAATATACCACACAAGTGTTTAGTGAATCAGTTGTAGTTGGTTTATCAACGTATGTAGCTTTTAATGCTTTTTGATTTATTTGCATTCCTGTGCTACTTGATTTTTACAAGAAAAATGTTTATTTTTTATTTTTGGCTTAAATTTGGCTAGTAGTGGAAAAAATAGTATATACACCATGGTTGTGAAGTCCATTATTGCCTACGCACCTTAATAAACTGGTGCTAAGGCAATAATGACAGACTTCACAACCTTGGTGTATAATATACTATTATTATTACAACTAGGAGGAGTGATAGGACCACAGACATCGGTATGTACTACAAACGACGGTCTTTTATAGGACCTTTTTCTTTCTCCTTCTGAAATGGTAATCGTGGTTGTTTATATTTTATACTAGCTTCACAGAAATTGTTACCTGGCAAAATATTTTAAATTTTGTTAACATCATCAGATGAGTCCTGGTCAGTTGACATTGGATTAATTGTTTGCACACTGTGAGCTGTTCGTTTCTTTTGCCTTTGTAATTGACCGACTCTTTGTTGTAAAAACACTGATTTTTTACATGTCCGAGACGACCTCATTGGTGACATTTCAATTTGAATATTCTCTTTTTATTAAAATTCTTGTGACCATGACGATCACTATATTGTCTCTTCAGAAATTCTTTGTGCCGTTTCTTCTCTGCACTTTACGCTTGGGGTACTTTGGCACTCGTGTCTGTAGTTTTACGTTTTAATTTAATTTCCGGATCTAAGAGTTTTGTTTTGACAAAAGCAAACGTCAAATTGTCTTCTGACAATGTATCAATTGCGGTAATTACACAGTCATAAGAATTTGTGAGCGTTTCAACAAATATGAACGCTAAGTAAAGACATCGTAAATGAGTTACAAAAAATGCTATAATTTTTTGGCAAAACATTGACAACTACTAATAACGTTTCATTGCTATTAGATGCCGACAATCAGTGGTGCCAGGTGTGGTTAGATGTTGACAATTTAGTTGTTTTAATTTTAAATGACTATACTCAGAATACTATTGGCGCGGAGTAATAAACCTGTCAGAATTATCGAATCTCACGTATTGCAGTGGCGTAGGTACCTGATACGTTTGGAAAATCATATTTTTAGTAGGTAAATATATTATAATAGTAAAATCTACCTTGATATGAATTATTATGTGGTTTCTTTTATTGTTTCAATCTTTACTTTTTGGAATCTATTTTTCATAGTAAATAATTTAATTCAGCAATATTCCACCGTTTAATAAGATATAAATAGATACAAAACTTTTGTAAAACACAGTATTTGAATATAAAATTAAACTCTAAAATCGATAAATGACAAATGTGTCGTTTCTCAATTTGTCTATTTTAAATTTCAATTTTATATAAGTACGTATACTGAGTTTTACAAAAGTTATGAATCTATTTGTATCTTATAAAACTGTGGAATATTTCAAAAAAATTATTTACTATTATGTGGTTTGTTTCTTATTATTACAATTAAGAATCGATATAGCTAAATAAAGTAATTTTAAAACAATTATTCTTTAGCGTCAAAATGTGTGTTGGATTATCTATCATCAGGTAAAGTGGGGTCGTTAGCGCAGTCATTACGGCAGACGGGTTGTAATTTCTGCGAAAGATTACAGATAATTAGTTGTTTGACCGAAGGGCTTCGTATACTTTCTAAATGAAAAATATGTTTAGTTTGTTATTAGCAATGAATTGGCTTGTTTGTTTGTGTGTTAGTGCAAATAATTTTGAAATGGAAAAATTTTCACCAGCAAAACGTGTTAAAAGTGGTGCGTTATCTGCTAATGAAAAAATTATAATTTTAAATGTGCATGACGCTGTTCGATGTCAACACCCTGCAAAAGTGTCGATGATATTGTAGGATTATGTTCTGCAATGACGGGAATATCAAAATCCACCATTTATAAACTAGTGAGGGAAAGAAAAAATGTGGAATTCTGTCCGTAGAAAGGTTCACTCGTTCTACTTACGGAAAGAGATTCCTACAATCGATAAGATTTTACTAGCAGTAAATGAGGATGAAAATCTACCCCAAATGAGTCGTAGAACACTGTGGAAACTTCTTTCGCAACTTGAAGTTTACTTGGGAGAAGGTAAATAGAAGATCCGTTTTAATTGAAAAACAAGAGATTATTACATGGAGGAGAAATTATCTTCGGGAAATAAGAAAATATAGGCGTGAAGGCAGGCGTATATTCTATTTGGATGAAACCTGGATCAATGCAGGACATACCGTAAAAAAAACATGGCATGATAATACCGTTACGAGTGCTCGACAAGAATTTATAGAAGGGCTATCGACAGGATTTCGACCGCCTTCTGGGAAAGGAACACGGTTAATTATTACTCATATTGGCAATGAAGATGGCTTTGTAGATGGTGGTTTGTTAGAATTCGAATCAAAGAAAATTGGCGACTACCACAAAGACATGAATGCTAATGTGTTTGAAGAATATTTTGAGCAGATGCTAGATTTGATACCCCAAGGATCTATAATAGTTATGGACAACGCCAGCTACCATTCACGAAGATACGAAAATTTACCTACCAGCGCTTGGAGGAAAGCAGAAATTATAGATTGGTTATCTGTTAAGAATATAACTTTTGAGGATGACATGGTGAAAAGAGAATTATTGGATATTGTTAAAGTTCATAAGAATAAGTATATACGTCATGTTATTGACGAAATGGCAAAGAATCGGGGCATTGAAGTACTGCGTTTACCACCTTACCATTGTGAGCTGAATCCTATAGAGTTGGTTTGGGCTCAAGTAAAGGTGACGTCGCTCGTAACAATACCACTTTTAAACTCGACGACGTGAAAACTTCTGGAAAATGCATTAAACAAAGTAACACCTGAAAGATGGAAGAACTGTGTATCTCATGTCGTTAAGGAAGAAGACAAATGTTGGCAACTGGATAATTTAGTAGAGATAACATTGGAGCCAATTATTATATCAGTAAACACACAAGACAGCGATTCTGATTCCGAAATGGAAATTTCAGACGAGGAAGAAAGTTAAATGACCAAGTTTAATGTGCCTGAAACAGTGTTTTACTCTCTAAACACAATTCATTGTAACCATGAGTGAGTATTGTCAGTTATTTTTAAATATACCTATTTTACCTACTAATGTCTTGTTATTTTAATGAACATTTTTCTATTTTATCCATTTAATGTCGACATTTCGATGCTCTGATGACGTCATTTGAGTGCTTTATTGGATGTTTTTTTCACGGAACACTTTCTTTTACTGCTTTTTTTGTTTTTTAGGGTTGGTACTAATTTATATTAAATTAAAGTGACAGATAACATACATATTAATAGTATAGATTAATGATAAACTTTAATTATCTAATTAATTTGTTTATAAATCATGAAGACTTATTATTAAAAAATACCCAAATATTTGAATAGTAGGGACACGAGACACGAGGAATTTCTTCCCTATACAAAGCAAACGCAGGCGCATAAACGAAAATTTACTTTCATAACCTATACTTCTATTTACGTGTGTTTTGTAATTCAAAATATTTAATAAAATTATTATACAATATCAGGAACAAAAACAAACGGTATTTATTTACCAGTATTATCAAATTTACAATTATTAAAAATCTTAATATTAATAGTGCAAGAATCTTTGCCTTCAATATGTATTCCTGGATTTTGGGTGGAAATGTTGACATTCTTACCCATGTTGTAAATTTCCACATTGTGAGTGTCTGGTGTACATTGTATATTGGAAGCATCACTTGATTGTGAGTTAGACGTTGAAGTGCTAGGTTGTGCAGTATATCTGGGACTTGAAACTTTTTGCTCACATTAATTTAGAATATGTTGACCAGAGCGTAGATGACTTTTTGGTTTCATTCAATTTTTTAAAATAAACTAACATAACATTTTCAGAAATACCAGCTTTGTTTTTGCACGCCATATATTGAATGCATTATACTCTTTTTCATAAACTGCTTTTGATTTTGTAGGTAACAATGCATTCATTACCTCAGCCGCTACTTCTTCAAACTCTGGTAGGGTACAACAATCTTCTATTGCAGAAACCAAACGATATATGTACTTTTTAATATTAGTTTTTTTCTATTTTTAATAGTAATTTCAAATTTGAATCTTTAAATTCAAATAATTGAAATTTAAATGTCAAATGAACGCAATAAAATTAAATTTGTGTTAAATTTTTGTAAAAGTATAGAATACTAGATTCACAAAGCACTACTAGATTACCGCAATACTGAAAAATTTTATTTCTTTCAAACCGTTAAAAATGGGGTAAAATAGAAAAAAATAGTATAATAATGTACTATTTTATGCCTGTTACTTTTATCTATTTATTTTGATAAGTTTCCATGACAACCACATAATTTTATAATTGAACCAAATTTACTTTTTGATGCCTAAAAATCGGTCCCCGCAAATTAATTGTAATTGTAATAAATGTACTGACGATATCTGCATTACTATTTTATTTTATATTTATCTCATATATTATTTATATGTTATTTATATGTTATCGACACTCGTGCGTTTAAGGCATTGAAGCTGTTGCTTTAGATAGCGATATGCACGTAAACGCACACATGTCCTTACTTTTAACTGTTGGCATTTTCTTAGTTTATACTAATCATACGTGTCAATGTTTTACACGAGATGTCGTCAGACACACATTTTGCTTGTTATTTATTTTATTTGTATAGTAGATTACATTACAAATTTTACTTCTTACGTATTATATACCATAATTTTTTTGTATCTTGGTATAATACCCACATCTACGGCTATGATTCTCGTTTCGTCAGTACCTGGGCTGATGGCAACGTGTTTACACAGATTAAACTATTGTTCTCAGACCCTAGATGGGTCGATATGCTGCAAGAGCGGCACAATGACAAGAAAATAAAAAATTATTTCAAGCAATTATGATTTATTACTCCGCGCCAATAGTATACAGACTCTATGTAAATTCACAAAATGCAAACATCAAAAATGTCAATATTTAGTAAAACATTAAATAAATAACCCACATGTTTATAAAAGAGACACGAATTTAGTTGTTATATGCTTTCAGAATAGTATTAGCTAATTATTTTATTTAATATCAAATCCATCAAGTTTCACATTTACAAAATAACATGAACAGAACTGTTAAGACTAATAAGATGGTTGCGACATCCAGTGCTTTAGTATAGATAACTGTTAAGCTGTAGCTAATATTCAGTTATTTTATATTTGAAAGTCAATTTTCACCGTAAAGAAGTTGTAGTGACAAACGATTCCTATAGTTACAGGGTTTATGCAAAGGGATGAAGAGTTTGCAAAGCAATATTACATTCCATGTGAACTGAACATGAAAGCAAGCTTTATATAAATTTGAAGTCTGTTAATTCATAGATACGTTTTACTTAATCATAGAAGTTTAGTTATTTGGTAGCTCTAACATTGGTGAGATTATGACACTGAATAATTATAGCATCTATAATTATTAGTTTTTAGTGTACATTAAGTATGGATTGAATTTATTATGCCTTGAATTAAGAGCATTTTAAAAAAATGTTGGATAGGGCAATGTTAATTTTCAATCACGCATCTAATAGTGTATTGTTTACATCTAATAGTGCGTCGTCATTCTTTAAAATAACTTACATTTTTTTAAAGAAACATACTGTGTACCGTTTGTCGGATAATTCTGTTTAACATGGGGAATTTGAAAAGTCCGATTTATATGTCCCCAAAGTGTTTTTAGGATATTTTCACTATCAGAACACTTAAAAATGTCTACTAGAAAACGTTTTGCGTAATAATTTCTAAAATTTAACCGAACATGTTCAACTGTTGCATTTAAGTGTATAATTTTATTCACAAACAGTATTCATAATTTTGTACAGAATCTCAGGATTTTCTTCTGATTATCAGGAACAACATGTTTTGGTTGTTGACCATGGAGTACTGTAAAATACTGATCACCTTCCATATTTTATATTTATATTTTAACGGTTATATGTCATTCAAAAAACCCTCTTAAATTTTTTTGATTGAATTTTAGAAACCCTTCTATTCATAATAACATTATTATAATAAAAATCTGTCGTTGCGATTAAAACATGGATTCGATTAAACTGTTATACAGCGTCATCCCTAAAGTCCGCACCAAATGGGAAACGTCTTTATTATGGGTTTTTCGATAAAATGTTATTTGTTATAAAAGTTTGTGCATCCTCTATAGCTAAAATTATACCAACACAATGTTGCGATAGACGCGTAATATACGAGATGCATTCAAAAGTTTGATTTTGAGTCAAGAGTAAAGTGCTCTTATTTCAGTAAACATCAGAAAATTTTAATTGAAAAAGTTGTTTTTCATTTAAAAACATCAAGATTTGAAGTCTAGGCCATAGTGAGAATAGGAGAAGAAAGGACAAAAAAAAACACCCTGTAAAGAGATATTTAATATTTAGTCTTGGAATACACTCAGCTAATATCGAACTATGTAGACATAAGAGAAAATTTGTTATCATTTGTTGGATTAGAAGATAATGACTTTTTTTAAACTTCTTAATTTAAGAAAAGTGGACGTATTCACTCAGAAGGCTCTGTATTTAGGTATAGAAAACCTTTATAAAATTATATATTATTTTTTACAGACAATCAAAAAACGCAATAATGAGGTTTCAGAAAAAACAATATAAGTTTGATGCGCCACAATTTTTTGGGACATTCAGTATATTTTAAAATTATTTTAAAATGTAATATTTATCAACGTGCATTTTACTAAAATGACAAAATTTGTAAAACTTTTACTGTTTTACCGTTGATTGTAGTATTACTACAATCAACGGTTTTACTATAAACCTCTGTCCCGTTCGTCATATAACCTTTAGAAAGTTTTGTGCAAGAAGATAAAAAATGAAGTACTAAAAATGTAGATTGTCTTATTGACATTGTTGGTATACATTAACACGTGTCCTTTAAAATTCTCAAGGCCCTAATTAAACCTCACAAAATAGTTTAAATTTGTGAATTTAATAAAGAGCATTCAATTAATAACAATGTAGAACGTAAAAGGGCTCAACACAATAAATTGGGCAATACCTCTTACCTGCTGTGTTACAAAAGCAATTTCTACAAAATTCAATTCTATAGTACATAACAGAATTTCATCAGAAGTTAATTACAAACAAACGAATGCTCCGATCGATTTTGATTATTGGTAAAAGCCAAATGTACTTCATAGTATTCGCGAAGTAAAAGAATTTTTTGATTTATTTAAGGATGTATTAAATGTTGGGTAAAACAAGATTTAGGAGATTATGTTACTCTTCGGTACTCTTTGCTGCATACAAGAAATGAATGTCTTTGTTAAGTTTGATTTATATTCATTTTAAGACGATAATATTAAGATGAACTATACATTATAGCTTTTTTAGTTGTAACGGCTTTCTGAACTTCCTCTAAGTAATAAGATATTTTTTACGATTGAGAACGTTTTATGAGATTAATGTTATATTTTTGATGGCACGTATATAAGTCGTATGAAAGTTCAAATGCATCAAATTTAACTTTGTTAAAAAAATTGTTATTGATTATTTAGTATGTTATAGCAATAACTGTATTATTAAATGTTTAAAACTAGAAAACAAAAAAAATTAGAATTAATAAATGTTCGTCAACGTAACATTCGGCAAACGAATTCATTAACAACAAAGCATGGTCAGACTGATTGTGGTCAATTGCTTGACATCTATTGTTTCGTATTTATTTAGATTTTTAAATTACTATTATTTATAAATATGTGGCAAATTTGATTTTGTGCGAATTTTAATTTTTAGTGAATAAATAATTATGAAAAGAAATGTGTTATTACGGTATTATAAATTTAGCCATTGTGTCTTCTTTATTATGTTTATAAAGAATATTTAAAATTGCGATTTTATGAAGCTCAACCCCTGAGGCTTCTTTTATAAAGAAATGCTGCAACATTTATTAATAAATTGCTTATAATGAACGTTAGTACTACCATTTTGGCTGTAACGATTATTATTAAAACAGGTCATTACCGTTTACTTAATTATTTATAATTTTATTGTTGTTGGTAACTTAAATTTGGTTAAACTTGTAGGTTCATCTATGAAATAAAGATGTGTTGGGGTTTTACTAAAGTATGTAATTTTTTGGAGCACTTTCTAATAGTAAAAAAGAGCTAAGAAAAGGTTTTGAAAAAATAGGTTTTTAGTTTTTTTCAAATTTTGAAATAAGATAATATGTGGAAAATTCTATTATAATTTCATTAGCATTACACCCATTTTAAGTTTTTTATTCAGTGTGTTTAAATGTCAGCAAATATGCCGGTTATTAATTAATTAATTAATAACTAACAGTGCTTCGTTTGTAGGAGCTTGCTAACTTCAGGTATATTTGGAAGCACAAACAAAATTTTTGGTATTAGTGTTAGTGTTTTGTTTGTGTATGTTTGTACTTCAATAAAATCAATTGCTACACTACAAGTTTTTGAGAAAACTGCACTTTCCAGGAGATTGCAAACTTCACGCATCATTGAAAGCACAAGCGAAGTTTTTAGTATGATTTATTACTGCTCATTGAACTATCTTGGAAAATCAACCATGCTGTTCGTGGCGGTTTTCACTAACGTAACGTGTTACACTCTAATTTGGGCGTCCTTTGTTAAAATAAAAGTGATATTGATGCATTTAATTTTTTTGTTGAGAATATCTATTGTGTTTGCAGTGTTATCGCAAAACGCTCTCTAGCGGCAATACAAAACAAGGCAGCGTTGATAGCCTAAGAAAAGCTCTTTTCAACAACTCCAAGTGTTACAAAATCCGTTCAGCCGTTTTGAAGTTATCGACATTGATTTTCGAAAGTGTTCAAACACCCCCACCACTTCTCTTTAAGAGATACAGCAGCAAAAAGCATTTAACATATTAAAACAGTGCCTATTTTAGCTATTAATCCAATCAAAATATACAAATTTTTCTCAAAATCTAAAAAAATTAAGGACTGAATAAAATTTGGAATTTAGATAGTTTACAAAATTTTAATTTTTTTAATTTAACTTTTTAAAACTGAAGATACAAAAAATCCTACTAAAGTTGTACCTAAGCTTTTAAGCTACAACTTTTATTTGATTTTTTTAAATATTTTCTTTTGTTACAGAGGTAAAGCGGATTTTAATAGATGTAATTCTACAGGTGCAGTTAAGGTTCTTTGTGCACGAACATTATTTTAACAATACTCTTTAAAAAATAAAAATAAAAAAAGTTTTTTAAATAAAAGTAACTAAAGCTGTCATATTCTTAGAAGCGAGACGTACAAACTAGCATTGTATTAATAAATTTAAAAAAATCATAATGGAGCCAATATTTTTAAGCAAAAGTTGTAACTTAAGTTTAGTGCTACAATGTTTGTTTGAATTTTTTTTAAATATAGTTTTATTACAGAGATATGCTCATTCTGAACCAAAAAATATTCGTATGTAATGTAAGTATGCAATAACAATATTTTTTAGGTCATTCTACCTTTATATTTCAAGGAAAAAAATATTTTTTAAATGTTAAATAATTTACCAATATTTAAAAAAATTATTGCGGTTTGATTATACAAACAATTGAAAATGTAATTACGAACAATATTTTTTTACTCACTAGACTTTTTTGAATTTATTAAAAATGATTTTGTTTTGAAAACATGCAAACAAGAAATTAATTACGGGAATGTGTTTCTTTTATTTAGATGATTAACATAAATATTAACATAAATCATTTTATCATCAATTCATCAGTATACTATAGGGGTGATTCATAAAGCCCGTCACTTATAAAAAGTGTCGACTTCCAGAAATTATATCAATTCGAAATTTGTAAAATGACCATAATCTACTACTCTAAGTCTAACTAAAATATTTTTAAAATGGCGTAACTTTTGGGTATACCGAAAATTGACGCCATCTTTGTTTTTATAATGGAATGACCCTATTTTGACTCTATATACATTACATTAAATTTTATGCTCAGTACCATTATAACTCGTGATTCAAAAATGTTTCATCAAACTTTGCCATGAACGACAAATCAAGATATAACAAGTGTATCTTAGCTTGGCTTGTACATTTGTCAATTCTGACAGATTTAATTTCAACACATCCAGTTTTATGCATTTAGAGTAGACGTACGTAAATTTTTTCGTGGTCCACTTTGATGAAACATTTTTTAAATCACGGGTTATTATCAAGACATTGACATATTGCAGTATGATGTCATAATTGTAATGTATAGTTGTAAATAGAGATATAATGCGTAGTAGTAGAAATATATCTTGTATGCTAAGAAAATATATCAATTTTTGTGAGTACGTGATCGAGTGAAGTAAAAGTGGGAAAAGAGACGCTCTCGGGCAGTAGAAAATGATGGTTGTGTAATTTAGAGTCCGTGATATGTAATGTTATTCGCCAAACATTGAAAGAAGTATTGTGGTTATGTAATTAATTAACTCAATTATTAAGCAACAATTTAATAAAAACCAGGTAAAGCTGCGCGTTGTTTAAAAAGTCTGCAAAGTAGTATTAATAACAATAAACCCATAAAGTGGTTAATGAAGGAAGCTTAAACAATTATAACTATAAGGAAAAGTTGAGCAAGCAGTCCAGGTTTGAGAGGTCACCGCCCAGATCCGTAAAAAGTCGTAGGTACACGTCAAATAGATTTATCAGGTTAGTTTAAGTTAGCATATTTAAATCTCTGTATAAAAATTAAATAAGATTGTAACGAATTATAAATTTCGCAAAAACGTGAACGTAACGTTATTTAGAATTATATTCATATTTGTAAGAATATACGTTTGATTATGTTTGTATAAATTAAAATTTTGTTAAATCTTAAGCCACGTTATTGTTATTAAGAATCCAAGCCTTAGAGATGTTATCAATCAAAGAAACAAAGAAAGCCTTATGCTCACATTCAATATAAAATAATATTATTTAACACAAAAATGTAATCATCGCAAAATGTAACATATACAAAAAGTTAAGTTTGCAGGCGTCTCTTACTAATTCACTACTTTTGAACCATTGGAAATAAAAACAAATGTTTTGTGTTTTAATTTTTAGAGGTTCAGTCGATATTTTAAAATGTTGCTTTACACTTCTGTCGTATCGCATTTGTCTACTGCAATTTTTCAAAATTGGCAATCAGAAACTGGCGAATACTTTATTTTTTCAAATAACAGCTAACATTTTTGACGCCATAAATAGATGTAGAATTAAATTTTAGTGCCCGTTTAATTGATATAATTTATTCCTATCTTCAGTTGTTCAGCTATTATTTCTTTTTTGATGAAACTATGAAACTATGATTTTGTTTTGATTTTTTTTGGATAATCGAATTATAAGTAACCATAGCAACCAGTAATTATTACTAATGGTACAATATATCTCAACGTGCCAAACTTTACAAGGTCAAAAGTATTAAAAGACATTCTCACCATTAAGAACAGCATTATGCAGATATAGTTCATTGATATAAATTGTACAAATTAATTAAAACAATAAAAAATGCCACAGATTACATAAAGGTAATGAATATTTTCATATTTAGTTTTTCCAAAGAGTTCTACATAGTAAATACTAATAAAATTGTGGACACATTAAACATTTGTAATAAATATTATTAGTAACTAGCGGTTGCTATGGTTACTACAATGCAATTACTCAAAAACAATTGGAACAGCTTAGTTTCATCAAAAAATTACTTACAAACAACTGAAGATATCAATGCATACTGTTGATTAAACTTGCCTTAAAATTTAATGCTACATCCATTTCTGTCATCAGATATAGTGGATGCCATTTCAAAAATTAAGTTTTTGACAGTTTTTGATTGTCAACTTTGAAAATCACAAAAAGCAAATGCGATACGACAAAAGTGTCAGCAATGATTTAAAATATCGGCTAAACCTCTAGAAATCAAAACACAAAAAATCATTCATTTTTCTTCCATGGTTCAAAAGTAGTGAATTTCTTAAAAGGTCCCTGAAAACCTAATTTTTACATTAAATGTTGCATATGCTATGCTAATACTATGACACGTCATGACAATATCAATGTGCTGATTATAAAATTTAATGTAGAATTTAGATATGGTATCAAAATATGATCATTCTATTTAAAAAACAAAGATGACATCAATTTCTCGTATATCTGAAAGTGCCGCCATTTTTTAAATATTTTAGTTAGACTTGAAGTAGTATAGCCTAACATACAGGTAACATTAGTTACGTTTTCACTATACAGTGTGGTACAAAACTTCTGCACAAAATTTAAAATAGGGGTTATTTATAATAATATGAAAAAACTCTAAAACAGATAACTTTTGAGTTTTAAAAAGTCATATTTTGACATGAATTTGACAATTGTAGAGGTCACCATGTCAACACAATGGCGTCAACAAAATTTTTTTTTAAATAGAAGCATATATTTTTTTATTTTTGGATTAGTTATTAATCAAGGATTCTGGAAATATGTCATTTGTCATAAAAATACAATGTGGTTCAAAAATACCGCACACATTTCCAAGGAAGTGTCATTTACTAAGATATATAGATTCAAAGTGCTTAAAGCTCGGCTGAAACAGATTATTCAGAATTACAGAAACTTTAATTTGACATAATTTTGACAAGTGTAAAATGAAAACTCTAAAACATCATTAAAAATTTTTTAAATATATAATTATATTTTTTTATTTTTTTATTTTTTTTTTATATAAAAAATTATAATAATTCTTTTTTTATAAAAAAATATTTTTTTTTTAATATTTTTTAAAATATTTAAAAAATTGGTGATTTACCATTATTTGAGAAAATGCCAAAGCAAATTACTTAAGGTAGTTTAATACTTAATAGGGATAAACGTTTTTTAATAGATGGCGTTAAAATAGACAAACATTTTATTATTTAAAAAGCCACCTTAATTCGGGGCCAGGTAAAAACAAGTGGGGATTTTAAAACCACCATAAAAGATCTTACTTTTTGATTATTATCTGAAATAGTAAACAGAGAGCTATCAACAGAGATTAATTGATTTTGAAAACGTTTTTGTACGTAACACGCACATGCAGTATTTCAAAAAACTATTTTTACCATTTTAATCAAACTTAACTTTTGTGGTTAATTTAGTATACAGGAAAGTAAATAAAACTTTGAATCAAATTGGTGAAACCAAAAATGCATTTTCAATAAATATTTCCAAATATTGAAATTTTATTTTAAATAAATGTTGTTTTTAAATTAATTAAATGGATTTTCTTGAAATAATTTATTGTAAAAACAAATTTTTGAATAGGCGAAAAGCATCTTAATTCTATCAATAAAATCAAACTGTAACTTATTTGCAGTTTTATAAAAGAAAATTTAAAATAATTAAAGGAAGTAAACAACATTTTTTAATTTCATTTAAAGTTACATTTTTCATAAATAAAAGTAGGTGTTCAAATGGATCACTTTCAGTAACAAGTTATGAAAAGTTACATTTTTCGTAAGCAGTTGAAAAAGTAAAATTGTTTGCTACGTGTCAGATTATTTTGACATTTGTTTTGGAAATGGTAACCATGGCATCATCGTTCACAATTGATTAAAATTTGAATTCAGAAGAGGTTTAATTCCTCCTTAATTTGTTTTCCAAAATTAGAAAAATATTGAATATTACACATAACAAAACATGATTTTTTGTAACAAATAGTTGTGAGACGAGCATTTCGTCACTGGTAACGTAAATAACTACCTATATCAATACTGTTTTAGTGAGAAAAGGTAAATCAAGTATCATGTTGTATTTTTCGCAATGGCTAGTATTAATAATAATAATAATTTAGTTTTATTTATTATTTGTTTTTGACTGTGTTTCTATAATATAATTAAAAATGTACAAGACATTCTCGTAGAATTTGCCCATTTATCGTTTCTGGGAGAAGGCAGTTTTGTAAAATTTTTCCTGTTATGGTAACATCTCCTTATTCTAGAGGTTTTCATCTTTAAATATTCTTTTCACATGAAAATCATTATCACAATAATAAGCTCACAATAACTTCTACCAGTTGTATTCAGTTGACCCTAAATTTGGTAAATATAAATGTGACTGTTTTTCGAACTAAAAATTTGCATTAGAGTTTTTAAAAATTTACGTTCCTACAAACTTTTTTTTTAAAATATACATATTAGTAAGGTCAGCCAATACATGAAAGGCAGTTCCACTAATATCTTGGGACAAAGAAAGTAGGCAGAACTTCTGCAAAGAAAAGAGGTTCTGCCTGTGGAAAATGGGTTTAACATTGTATTTTGATTAATTTACTTCTAACTCCTAAATACTTATTAATAGAAAATCAAACCTTATTTTATATTTATATTAGTGTACATAAAGTGTAGAACTCATTATCCGTATAATTCTACAATGTTAATTATTATTCACTGTTTTATTATATCAAAAAATACTCTCATATTAAATTGCTCTGTAAGCTCTATCATACGATCAAAAAAAAGGGAAGCGGAACAAAGTGGATGACACTTCATTAGTAAAAGTTAAATAATTAGGACGATTAAAAAACTACTTTTATTTTCTTACAAAATATGTACTTCTGTTGATCTAGACTACTTATAAATTTTTTTGTTGATGTACAACCTTAACGACCGGTTCCACCAACACGACTTAAGCTAAAGCAATGCTTCTAAAACTTAGATACAATTGTTAAAACCATAGCAACAAATGTTTTTAAGCATAGCTTAAGTATAAGTCGTGTTGGTGGAATCGGCCATTAGGGTTGCAAAAACTATCATTTGACAAGATATTGACAAGCGTAGCAGTTAACATGGCAACGCTACGACCGTAAAAAGATTATTCGAATGGTGTTGTTAATCGCCATAATTGTCGTTATTGGGTCCGTAAAAATTCACACTGGACAGTACAAGTGCATACTCAGCACTCCCAGAAAGTTAATGTGTGAGCAGGATTAATTGGTAGAACATTGATTGAACCGTTTCTTTAAAGAAAATCTAACAGCCGAAGAATATCTTTGAGATGATTTACTTTCTGCTTTGTCAGCAATGTTTACAAATCCACATGATCCTAACTCTCCAAGAGAAGGTATCTGGTTTCAGTAGAATTACGCCTCTCCCCACTTTGGTGAGAGGTTTGTCGCTTCCTAGACAAAACGTTTCCTAACAGATGGGTAGATCAAAGACACCATTAGATTTTTAATGGGGGTATTTGAAAAGTAGAGTCTACATGAGTAGACCAAATAATTTGGAGGATTTGAGGACGCGGATTCAGGCAGAAATGAGGTTTTATTGAGAATTTATTAAAATATTTATTAACAATGTGTATACTCGCTTAAGACATTGTCAACTAGTTAATGACCAACAATTTCAACGTGTTTTATAAATATGTAATTCGATTTTTGAACATGTACAACTTCTTCCAAAAAAAATTATTATAGTTAAGTTTATGTTAGTACTTAATATTTGGTTGTGTTGATAAAATGATAAAATTATATTATGCCTCAGTTACTCTTTACGGTCGTAGCGTTGTCTTGTTAGCTGCTACACTTGTCAAAACTTTATCAAATTATAGTTTTTGTAACACTTAAGTGATTTCCTTGAGCATTTTTTTCATATCATAGTAAATCACCCATCTTTTTATGAAAATGACATATAGCTATAATTCTTGACTAATAACAAATCTGAAAAAAGTATATGCTTCAATTTAAAAAAAATGTATAGTGACGTCACATCGTAGTCATGGTAATTGCTACACTTGAAAAAATTATATAAAATTATAGTTTTCGTAAATCTGAAAGATCTATTTCAACCGAGTTTTCAGCATTTTGTCATATGTGGTATTTTTGAACCACACTGTATTCTTATAACAAATTACGTATTGCCAGAATCGATGATTAATAACAAATTCAAAAATTAAAAAAATATACGTTTGCATTTAAGAAAAAGTTAGTTAACGCTTTTGTCTCGCCTTTTGCGTTGCTATGGTAACCTCTACAATTGTCAAGTTCATGTCAAAATTTGGCTTTTTAAAATTCAAATGTTATCTGTTTTAGAGTTTTTCCATATTACCATAAATAACCCCTATTTTGAATTTTGTACAAAACTTTTATTCTACACTGTGTGTAACCGTTATTCGAAATACTTATGTGTTCCTTAGCCTGAAAAAATAATTTGCCTTTTATTAAAATAAGTACCGTTTTTGCACCTGTACACCATTTAAATTTAATTTAATAATTAAGATTTGTAAAACAAAATAATAATTCAAAAATGTAGACTTTCAAGTATGTTCCTTGTGTTGGTGCTAAAAAAATTCAAAATTAAAAGGTCGACGTTCGAAGTTTATACGAATTTAAATCTAAGCCGAATATTGGAAGTTATTGTACAATAGTATTGCTGCGCCCCATTTAAACTTTTGTTCTTTAATATTACGAGGATGTATTGATATCTAGTTAGCCTAGACGAGTTCCTTTCATAAACAAAATATTGCGTTACCATAGCAACGAACAATAACTTATTAGAAGTGTCAGTGTAGAGTTTGACGTCAAAAAAAGTAAACCAGAGTCACGCAATAAATTAAATGAAAAAGATCTCCACCGAAATTGTGAAAATCGAAAAATTGGAGTATCGAGCCATCATCAAGTACCTGTATTTAAAAGGGTTAAGAGGTAAGCAAATTTACGAAGATATGCTTAATACCCTTGGTGATCAATGTCCTTCGTATGCGACCGTCAAAAATTGGAATGCAAGCTTCAAAAGAGGTAAATTTTCCATTGAAGATGATGACCGATCGGGAAGGCCAGTTTCTGTGTCAGTCCCTGAAAATATCGATGCAGTTCATGACATGATTTTATCAGACCGTCGAATTGGGCTAAAACGGATATCTGAAGCACTGAATATTTCATACGAACGCGTTTATCATATGGTTCACGTCAATTTGGACATGAAAAAATTGCTGCAAAATGGATCCCCAAATGTTTGAATGTTGACCAAAACGTGCAACGGTAGAAGCATCGCGTTCGATCTGTGCTCGATTCTTAAACCGAATTGTTACTATAAATGAGATTTGGGTACATTTCTACGATCTAGAAACAAAGCAACAATCGATGGAAGGGCGACACTCTGGTTCTCCAAGACCTAAGAAGTTTCGTGTCCAAAAATCTGCTGGAAAAGTTCTTGCTTCAGTTTTTTGGGATTGCCATGGAGTAATCATTATTGATTTTTTGGATAAGAGCTGGAGATTACTATTCGACATTACTGACCACTCTACGGGAAAATATTAAAGAGAAAAGACGCAGAAAGCTATCCAAAGGTGTTTTGTTTTTGCAGGACAACGCCCCTGCACACAAATCTCATGTTGCCATGCAAAAAATTTGTGATTTAAGGTTTGAATTACTAGAACACTCCCCTTATTCACCCGATTTGGCTCCGTCCGACTATCACCTCTTTCCTCAACTGAAAAAACGTTTAAAAGGTCGTACATTTTCTTCCAACAAGGAGGTAATAGAAGCTGTGGAGGTCTGGTTTGCAGAGCAAGAAGAAAAATTTTTTTTGAAAGGTCTAGAGACGTTGCAGGTTCGCTGTAATAAATGTATCCAATTAAGAGGAGAATATGTTGAGTAATAAAATATTTTGACATTGAAATTTTGTTTGGTTCTATAGTAGGCTAAGAATTTTTCAATATATCCTCGTATACAATTTAACTTGATACAATTTTGATAAGTTTCAAATTGTTCAAAACAGAGCAATGAGGCTTGTTTTAAAATGCAACAGGTAGACACCCATTAATTTTATGTTGACCACTCTTAATATGTTCACTGTTAAACAGTAAATATGTTTTGCTGCTGTTATATTTATATACAAAATAAAAATAAATTGTTTGCGCAATACTTATGTGATATAACGAATGTGTTTAGAAATGTTCATATTTATAACATACGATACTGTGATAACTTTATAATAAATAAAACATGTAATACTAATATAGTACTAAATTTTGTTTTAAATAGGGGATTGCTTGAATATAATAATTTGCCAGATAACATCAGAAATTCTAACAATCTAAACGATTTCAAACACAAGTTGAAACAGCACATATTAAGTAATATACAGGATGAGTTTTAAGACGAGGTAGCTTGATTATTAATATGTTTTTAAAGATATCAAAATTATCCAAAAGGCGTTGTAAATGGTACACTGAGCGCAGTTTTTAAAAATATTTTTGTTATATACAGGGTGGTTTTGGACTAAATTTTTTTTTGAAATATGTATATACATGGTGTCCCACGACGATTAAGACAAGTAATATATCAGAATTGGGCAGTAGTAGATAATTATAATTTTGGGGTGTAAATTAGAACAAATGTTGCATCTTTTCTTGTTATTGTGTTACCCAATGAGGTATTTTTTCAAATCTTCTAAATCTGTAGCCGAAAATTACAGGGGATTCAATTTGAATTTTTTAACTTCCAATCCTTTAAGTACCTGTAGCTCTTGAATTAATCACTTTAGACCCCAAGTGTGCTAGTTAGTTGGAATTGTTTTATCGGGAGGAACACAGAAAGGCACAAATATACAGGTTGTCCCATTCATAATTTTCAATGCGACGTCACGTGACCAAAAACAAATACCTCATTGGGTAACACAATAACAAGAAAAGATGCAACATTTGTTCTAATTTACACCCCCAAAATTATAATTATCTACTACTGCCCAATTCTGATATATTACTTGTCTTAATCGTCGTGGGACACCCTGTATTTTACATATTTAGATAAATAATAATCTAAGCTTTCCAAATATGTTCTGTTTTTAACATTTAGTTAAGTCTTTTAAAAGTTATTTTATTATTTCTTCATAAAATAGGCTTTGCAGGAACTTCTTTAAGAAGTTATAAAAAACTTGTTTTTTATTATATCAAATTGAGATTTGGTACATTATTAGATAATACTTGAAAGTAAGTTGTTATCATAAAAACACCCATTTATGTGAACATATTACGCTGCTGTGATTTTTTAACTTTGTTACATTTCAAACCTTCATAACTTTAAAATTTTAAATTGCACTTTATATTGTTTAATTTAATATTTTAGTTTTTGTTTATTGAGTTAAAAATTATACAATTGTTTTTCTGTACGTACCTTTTACTAGTAAATTATTATTATTATTATTATTATTATTATTATTATTATTATTATTATTATATAAACGTTTGTAAACGTAAAATGACAAGGTGTTCCTTTGACCTTAACGTATTCATCAGTTTGTATATTTTACTTACATTAATATTTTAATTAACCATTGGCCAAAGAGTTGTAGGAGCACTAACAGCTACGTCAACATGTTCCGAAGGACGTAGCACGCGGTGCACGCAAAATTTTTTATGCCTCACTTTCTGTTTGTAAAATTAAATTATTAAATTATGAAAATAATAATAATTAATTAAAACAAAGTTATGTTGGTAACATTCATTGCTAAGAATATCAATATCAACCTCTGTCACTTTTCAAAAATCGTACGAATCGTTATTGTGATTTTAAGGAAGCGGTAATTCACTTTTTACAGTTGTGTACAAAAATGTGTTACTCCACGGCTGCATGTAAGTAAGTAGATTGTCTCTTTTTAAGATGGGCGGATAAATAATACTTTTTTAAAAATTGGCTGTATTTTCATTACAAATATAGATATTAAAAAAATTTTCAAACAAAAGTTGTAAGTAAGATCTTAAACTATAACTTTTGTTTGAAACTTTTGTTCGCATTCTTTTAACCAACAGAAAAACACCAAAACTGCACCAAAAACTTGACTCGGACACGTGTTTCAACAGCTAAGCTGTTATCATCAGCGATACCGAGTCAAGTTTTTTGGTGCAGTTTTGGTGTTTTTCTGTTGGTTAAATAGACGCTGCAGTTGGTGTTCCTTTCCATTGATCACATTCTTTTGTTTAATGAAGTTTTAATTTAAACAATTTTAAATTTGCAATTTTTTTAAACCACCATGTCATATCGCTCAGAGAAATTTTTTAACTCTGATAGAATACAAACGGGAAAACAACAAAAAACGGTGTTTTCCCTTTTGTTAAATAGACGCTGCAGTTTAGTGTTCCATTCCTTTGATCTGATAGAATACGTTTTTAACTACTTAATTTCAAAATTTCATTGATTCGCACTTCTTGTTATACCGAAAGTTGACTCAATAATTTAAAACAACTTTTAATAACATTTATTAACCCTAAAATTAATATTTTTTGTTATTTTGATGTCAAGATACTATTATATAAAAACTATAATCTAACTTTGAAAAAAAAAAAACAAATGCGCACAGTTTCGTCAGTACTATGCAGGTTTATGCTGGTCTTTTGGGGTATCCATTATATACTCTGTCATACGAATAAATATATTAATTTATAAATTATTCAAAATCAAATATAGTCAGTATTGATCATGCTGGAGCGTTCAGCATTCTAAGCAAAACTCATGAAGCAAAACATTGAAATCATAGATATGTATTCTTGTGTATTGTATTGTGGTAAAAACAATTTTGATTCTTATTAAACAACATCTTAAAGGCAAACTGACAATTTTCAGAAATGGCAAAAATTATTTAGAAAATTTAAACTTAAGCATTGTCTAAAACTTAAGTTATAAAAATGTTACACATTCCTTATGCAGATACAATCTTCATTAAATTCTAAACCATTATGAGCAATGAGTCAGGATTCTGGGAGACTTAGGAGCTCCAGGGCATTTTCTTAACCGGAACCTGATTTATTAATAGCCGTTGTCGCTGGAACCTGCTGCAACGCATGCATTGTGACTTCTGGAAATGCTCAAAGAGTCAGTATTTATGTGTGTAATTGTGGATTGTGGAAAAGAAGTTGGGAACGTTGCACATATTGTGGATGATTGCCCATTAATAAACTTAAACGGAGGGTTTTTAATTTGAAAGACATCTGAAGTCATTTTATTAAATACTTGTTATATAGTAGAGGTTTTTTTAAATAACATATCATTTGTCAGACTCTCAAAAAAGCAGAATACTATATCAACACATTTTCTATACAATTTTCTGTTATGTACACTCATGAAATTTAAAACTTGGACACCACAATTTCTGTAAACAAAAGTTTGCACATTGTGAAGCGGGCTTAAGGGTATCATTTACAATTCTAACAGCAGGTAGTCTCAGCAGGGGTTATCTTATAGAAGGACTGTAGAATGAATCATTACACTAAGCACGTTTTAGAAAATAGGTAATTTACGTTGCTTACTTAATTTTTTCTTTAAAGAATATATTTGAAGGTATCGCTAATTAAACACCATAGCTCGATTAATTATCGAATCAAAATTTTGTTTAGGAAATGTTTACAAAATAAAATTAGAAATAATTTTGATTTAAAAACGTCTACAAGCAATAACTTTTAAATTAAATCAAAAACTAAACATGGTTATTTGGGTTGACTGATTATTACTTATTTTTAAATAAATCTAACCTACTAATTATTGTAAGTTATTAAAAAAATCATTAAACTCTCTATTCATAATATTTAGTCCTTACAAAATGTATATTTTATGACGTTTCATTTTTTTCTGTAGTTAATATAAAAAGTGAAAATAAAAACTAAGGCAATTCTTATTGTCAACGTATATATTTAGTTTTTGACAAGAATTTATTACATAATTATAATTAAGATACCAAGTTATAGTTTAAAATTAAATGAAAACGTTTTTTTTAAATAAAGGTATTACTATATAAATAAATATAAGAAATCAATAATGGGTGTGACCTCCATTATTATTGATACATTCTTGGAGGCGTCTGCTCATTGACGCTATCAAGGTATCAATATAATTAATATTAATCGTTTCCATGCGGTATCAATGGCTGCAATTAGTGCATTACGGTTTACTGGTATAAAATTTGGCCCTTGTTGTCTTCGGATAACAGCAAGTATTCGAGCCCAAACATTTTCGATAATGTTAAAATCTGGGCTTTTGCTGGCCAGGGTAACAGCTCCAAGTTATTTGCTTGTATCCAGTTGCGCACAACCTGCGAAGTATAGGGTCATCATATCCCGATAGTTAATTATCGAATGTTCCAAGAAAATATGTGTAAATAGTAAATGGAATCTACTAACGTAACGTTAAGTCGTTAATTATAGTTACATAACTCTCCTTTCATAAGATATAGTTCATATTAATATGCTTATTGTAAAGCTTCGTACACACCTGAACAACAAACCGAGGAACAAACAGAACAACGAACCGAACGGCAATCGGAACATTAATTTGGACGGTGCTACGTACGAATTTTAGAACAGATTCGCAAGTCCTGATTGTTCCACGAACGGTTTGCGGCGTTCCCGCAACTTGTCGGTTTTTCTCCGACATCAAAGAAAATGCGCGCGAATGCGTTTGCAGGTTTGGACGAATCTAAACAAAACGGCGAACAAACTTATGCGGGAGAATTAAATTATTTATTTTTGTCCTCCCTTTTGTGGGTTTGTTGTGTTTTAGGTAATATTATGGAGTTGACAGAAGAAAAATGTTTTAAATTAATCAGTGTTTAAGAATGCAAGAAAAAATGATGTCCCTATTAGCATCATTTGGGCGGGAAATTTCCAAAATAAAAAAAAAGCGAAGTAAATTATAATTTTTACTCTTCTTTGTGCGTAAAAATTTGGTTGGCACTATCTTCTTGTTTTCCGCAATTTTCTCTTCTCAATAATAAATATATATGAACTGAAAACTACTGAAAATAATTATGGAACAGCACAAACGTTCCGTTTGTTGTTCGGATTGTGGAAATCATAAAAGATCGTTTGTCGTTCTGTTTGACTTTCGGTTCGTTGTTATGTTTGTTGCTCGGTTTGTTGTTCAGGTGTGTACGAAGCTTTACAACTTAAGCAACAATTTTTTGGCGAATAAAGATTAGTTTGTGATGTAATATTAGAAACACAAATTTATATCATATCAAATTTATGACAACTTAAAACCTAAGAACGTGTATGTTATTGCTAAGAAATTATTAAGGAAAAAGCGCAATTGCAGTGTAAATATTTATAATTAGATATTTTCGAAAGTTTATAAGTCCTCTATTGTAATCTTAATACTTAAAAGAAAATCCTGTCCATTAGCATTATAAGGAAATGGCTTTTACTTTATGAATAAGTTTCAATAACAATAGAATATCCTTGCTTGTTTAATTTACTTCCTTTGAGTCATATTGCTCTAAGGGTTGTTACATTGGTCATTAGAAGTATGTAATAAATAAACAATTACCTACTGTTTGAGAAAGGGTTTAAAATTTCAAGTGTTGTGAAAATGCCACCTCATCTCGGTGCTGATTTGAAAGCGCGGATTGTTTCGGAATTAGCGGCGGGCCGTAGCGTGCGTGAAATTTCACGTATGTTAGATATACCAAAAGCACCGTAGGGCATTACCGAGTAAAATGGAATCTTGAACACACTTTGGAAAGAGCCATCGGAAGTGGTAGACCTAAAGTATCTACACGTGCTCAAGATCTCGAGTTGTTTCATTACGTAACAGAACAACCATTTGCTACATACTCCAGGGCTATAGCAGATACACATTTTCCCGGATGCCGTATAACTGCACAAAAAGATTAAAGGAGATGGGAATAAAGAAGTATAATGCTGCTGCGAAAGAAGTTCTCAGTGACGAAAATATGAGACGTCGTCTGGAATTTGCAAGGCGATATGTGAACGAACCTTTGGAATTTTGGAATCGAGTGATTTTTAGCGACGAAAAAACGTTCAATAGCCGCAACGATGGACCACTAAAAGTTTTTAGAATGGAAGGAACTCGTTACGAAAATAATCACATATGTCCTAAAAACGAAGTGGTTATTTTTCTGTGAATGTGTGGGGTTGGGTTAGCGCGCGGGGTCCAGGAGTTTGTTGGGCTATCGATGGACGTCTTGATTCTGCTGCGTATTTAGATATTTTGGAAACTATTATGAAACCTTCAGTCGAAGTGTTTTATCCAGACGAAGATTATATTTTCCAACAAGTAAGTATTCTTATTTCACTATACTTTCTCCAAAAATAGTTCGGGATCTGTTGAATTAACATTTTCATAATGTATTTTTGTTGTTAAAGGACAACGCCCCTATTCATACTTCGCGGGTTGTGCGCAATTGGATACGAGAAAATAACTTGGAGCTGTTACCCTGGCCAGCAAAAAGCCCAGATTTTAACATTATCGAAAATGTTTGGGCTCGAATACTTGCTGTTATCCGAAGACAACAAGGGCCAAATTTTATACCAGTAAACCGTAATGCACTAATTGCAGCCATTGATACCGCATGGGAAACGATTAATATTAATTATATTGATACCTTGATAGCGTCAATGAGCAGACGCCTCCAAGAATGTATCAATAATAATGGAGGTCACACCCATTATTGATTTCTTATATTTATTTATATAGTAATACCTTTATTTAAAAAAAAGTTTTCATTTAATTTTAAACTATAACTTGGTATCTTAATTATAATTATGTAATAAATTCTTGTCAAAAAACTAAATATATACGTTGACAATAAGAATTGCCTTAGTTTTTATTTTCACTTTTTATATTAACTACAGAAAAAAATGAAACGTCATAAAATATACATTTTGTAAGGACTAAATATTATGAATAGAGAGTTTAATGATTTTTTTTAATAACTTACAATAATTAGTAGGTTAGATTTATTTAAAAATAAGTAATAATCAGTCAACCCAAATAACCATGTTTAGTTTTTGATTTAATTTAAAAGTTATTGCTTGTAGACGTTTTTTAAATCAAAATTATTTCTAATTTTATTTTGTAAACATTTCCTAAACAAAATTTTGATTCGATAATTAATCGAGCTATGGTGTTTAATTAGCGATACCTTCAAATATATTCTTTAAAGAAAAAATTAAGTAAGCAACGTAAATTACCTATTTTCTAAAACGTGCTTAGTGTAATGATTCATTCTACAGTCCTTCTATAAGATAACCCCTGCTGAGACTACCTGCTGTTAGAATTGTAAATGATACCCTTAAGCCCGCTTCACAATGTGCAAACTTTTGTTTACAGAAATTGTGGTGTCCAAGTTTTAAATTTCATGAGTGTACGCTTCTAAGAAAGTCTCTTTGCAAAGTTCAATAATAGTCCGCGATCACGTGGCGTGCTTGAAATCGGTCTTCCATTGTCTTAATGCTGTGGTGGAACCGTTACCCTTGTTATTTACTGAAATCGCCGAGGTTGTCGGAAAATTTGTCTAAATGGCTATGAAGAAAATGTTCTTTACGTATTGCCGTACCTGTTCGCAGTGTGATAACTTATTATCCAGTCATACCCCTAAGTATTTAACTTTTACTATACTAGATTTTATTTCCGTTTTTCATATTCTAAAGGTAAGATTACTACAATCTTCTTTACTTTTTGTCCTCTTACTAATACCAGCTCGGTTTTGTTAGTAGCCAGATCCTCTATTTGCGCCTTTAGAAGTTGAAGCAAATCGTTTGCATTCTGCATAAGCGTTTCTTTGCCCTCAGTACTCACTATAAAATCCAAGTCATCAGCGTAAGCCACGGTAGTAGTTTCGTTCTTAGGACGTTATTGTACAATACGTTCCACAGTACTGGTTCAAGGACCGATGTTTGTGGAACACATTGTGTTAGGTATAGTTTTTTCTTATTTGCATAGTCGATCTTCCTGGCCGTGAAATAGTTCTCTATGACATTTATTATATAAATGGTTATTCTGATTTCTCTTAACTTGAACCTGCTCATAACTTTCACATTTAAGACACAAAAAGTAGCAATCATCAAGGTGATTTTTTGGTTCATTGGAAATCATGGGCACTGCAAATTTACGCCCTTTTCACCCTTCTTGGGTCCAGTATCGAAGTGACTCCACATGTTTTACAAACTTTATGTGGCATCCACTTTTTCTTTTGTTGCCCAAGCGGCATTCCAAAATAAGTTTTGCATGTTTGTTTTACAAGTCATCAATGTTCCTTGGCTGTGATTGGGCACAAAATTTACCGCATATATAATAAAAATTGTTTGTATTGGAGTGGAGTCATATTTTCTAAATTGGAACACTTTTAATAACATTTTAGATACAAACTATCAAAGCCTACTTCGCCAAATAAGAATAATTAAAAAAGAAAAGTACTGCAATAAATACATTGGAAGTTACTCCTGAAGAAAGTATGTGTAGTTTCTATAAAAAATATTTGAAAAATTAGAGTCAACTCAGTTAAATTAATTAGAAATTAAGTATGTAGAACTGTTACGTTAATCAAATTCGTCATTACGCCTAATGACGAAGAATAAACGTATTTTTTGTGATTTACACATTTAATCAATATTACTTTGCCAAGACGAACCAATCCTCACTTGCCCACGGTTTCATCATCACACTATTCAAGTTCGTACTAATCTGCTGAGGCAGTTGGTTTTATTTATGATCAATTAACCATAATTTTTTTTAAACATTGCAATGGATTTTGCTTGATGGAGGTGTTACACTTTTGAAAACAATTATTTTACTTTTCTATTTTAATTACAAGTTGCTTAAGTCCGCAACTAAATTCATGTTTTGAACATGTTTTAATGTATTTAAATTGAAATTAGTTTTAATTCTTGAGCGTCGCAATTATTATACCTGTGATCATCTAAGTAGCTGGGCCCAACATGAAAACACGCTGCTGCGCTGTTCTTGCAACGTAAGTAATTAAAAAAAAATTAATTAATTAAAAATTCAATGTCTAATGAAGTTAGTTGGCTTGGTAACAACAACAATAAAATACCACTGACAATAAAAAAAGATTATTGACTAATTTGTATTATCTTGGTGCGTACAGTTAATGATAGGTGATGCTAACGTCGCAATAGTAACAAATAAATTTATTTTAGGAAAAAAAAAATTTTTTTACGATAACATAAAAATTTGACATTTCGTAGTCCTAAACCACCACAGAAATCTTTTACATTGAACCAATGTAACGCCGAATTAAATGTTTCATTTCAATCAAATTTAATTAGAAAGCAACACTGCTTTGTGGACAATATTTATTGAACTGGAAATTGCTTAACATTTTTAGTATTGTCTGCTTTCATTCAATTCAATAATAGAATTTCTACTATTAGGTACAGAGGCAAATGCAGTTCAAACTAATGTATGAAAATAAATAATTAATATAAATAAAAAGTAGTTGCAATATTCCAAATTAGAACAATGTTTTCATTAAACAATTATATATTTAAATTTAGTTGTAGAGTATAATCGGAGAATTGTCTTCTTAGTTCTTTCTTATGAAATTCCTAGTATTTTGATTGAAATTTGTTTACTAATACTTCTTGGCGTTACTTACTATCCCTTTGGGAAAGGATTGTAGTACAGATAAGAAAAGTAATGGCAAATTAATTACGAATCCACGAGATTGAATAAACTTTTTAACGATTGTCGTTAAAGTTAAGTACAGTTTAGATTGACAGACTTTGAATAGAATTTTTCGAAAATGTGGTAATGGTAGTTAAAGATTGAGTGGAGTTTTAATAATGAACAAACTTAATTGCGATGCATTAACATTTTTAAGTTTCATCAAACATAATTTGGCTTTTAATTCATAATAAACAATAAAATAAAAAATTTAATTACTTATTACACATACTTTTTAATGGTCTTCTAAAAAAATAGTTCTTAGAAACATATTTTCTGATTCAGTGACTCTGTGATTTGCACGATATTTTTACAATGATTAATACGGTCGAAGTAATTACTAACAGAACAGAGAACGATAACGGTTTGAAAAGAATTTGAAATATTATTTCACTTTGAGTGTCAGCGAATTTTCGTCACTAAAAAATGTATTCAATACATTTAACAATATGAACTTAAATGAATGACAATATATTTTAACAACACAATATTTAATAATTATAGTTATGTTATAATATATTCTATCCACGTTTTTTAAATTCAATACAAAATACAAGAACTTTAAGAAGCTTTTAAGATAAAAACTAGTTCGCTCCTACGTTACGATCGTAAGATCGTAGCGTAAAAATTATAATTTTGTGTTTTAGTATACAGAAATTTGACAGAGTTGCAAATAATACCGATCTGTAAAATATTCCGCTACGATCAGATCATAATATACGATCTTTCACTTTAACGATATTACGATTTGTAAGTACAGAATTGTAGTATTATTTATTTTATTCAATATATGAAACCATCAATAAAAATACAATCCATCAATTACAAATATATGTTTAACAACTGTGATGGTAATAATCATGACTCATGACACAACAACTAATCATTATGGCCTGATGATTTTGGTAAGGATTTTCTCTAAAAATTTGATTAATTTTTATGTATGTATTATTATTACCCCTTCTTTGATAGAAGTAAATTGAAACAACGCAAGATGGTTCAATTTCCATCGTTTCTCAAGGCTTAATCATTTTTTTAGTTAAGTGTTACAAATTTCATCTATCGGAATTAATGATGATGTTATGAAGTAAAATTATACCAATTACAAATAGTAATAAATAAATAATTTTATGTGATATACAGTAAAACCTCTAAATAGCGGTCACTAAAATTTGCTGCAAAACTGACCGGTGTATAGAGGTGGCCGTTATTGAGAGAAAAAAAAATTTATTTCTATGCGTTGTTTATTAAAATCTTTTAAGTATGGAACATAATACGGTTCGCTATAGGGTACTATATATCTGAATTAAAAAATAATTATAAATGTACTGATGCAATATTAAATAATTAGACGAAATAATAATGGAAGAATTATACATATTGAATACATAATACATACATTTACATAATATGTACCTATTTTCTCAATTGCTTGTTATACCTATTACAATAATTAATTACATACATATACATACCATTAAATTACATTTTGTGAAATATTTTTTGAATTGAGGTTTGTTGTTGTGAAGAAGTTGTTGAGAATTGACCTCTTAGTTTTTCCAAACTACTTCACCCATATCTTTAATGTTTGACGTAAAAACTTCGAATTCTTCTGCACACGTTCATTGTTCGAATCACAGCCTTCACTATAGTCTAATTTACTGATTATATCTTGAATACTTAAATTGGGGCTTTCGGCCAAAATATCACAATCAATAGATGCATAATTTTCAAGGCGTACACGTTGATTACCTTCTAGTAATACAGGAAAAAGATGAGCTAGTGGAATTTCGTTTTTTTCATTGAAATCTTCTTGCAGGACCTTTTTCGTGAATCCTCCTTTCGCAAAACATTTAGCAATTGTAATAGGCAAAACGTTTCTCCAGGCTACTGATATCCAAACTAAAGCGCTGGTTAAATTGATACTTTTTTCCGCATCTTTAAAAGGACGTTCGGTATTTGTGAATGTTAGCAGCATTTTGATTAAAAACTTCTTGTAGGCCATCTTAAAGTTTTAGATAATTCCTAGATCTAGTGGCTGGCAATGAGATGTGGTGTTTGGGGGTAGAAAAACAATTTTCACATTTTCAAGAGTCACTTTGATTTGAGACGTGGAATTATCCAGAAATAATAATACTTTTCTATTTTTTTTTTCATTTTTTCATCAAATTTTTTTAGCCAGGAAGTCATAATCTCTACCGTCATCCAAGCTTTTTTTATTATATACCCATCCTAAGAGCAATACTTTATCTAATGATTAACAGATTTTCTTTATCACCTTCCATATTTGTACAAAATAAAATTGTCAATTTTGTTTTTGCAGTTTTTTCACCACATTTATCGTTTTTTAAAGAGAACGTTTTGTTTGGCATCACAAGGTAAAAAAGTCCGGTCTCGTCAGCATTGTACACATTTTTGGGTGAATACTCCTTCAATATTACTGACAGCTTTGCTTTCCAAGCTTCAACAGTGTCTAGGTTAATATCAGCTGACTCCCCGCAAATTGTCTTAAAGGTTATGTTATGTCTTTGACAAAATTTCTCAAACCACCTATTTGAAGCTTTAAAATCCGTCATTTTTAAATTTTCGCGACTTCCAATGCTTTTTCTTTTATTAAAGGTCCAGATATAAGGATATTTTTATTCCTAGCTCTACAAAACCAATTGTAAACTACTCGGTCAATTTCTAAACCTTCAGTTCTAGGACATTTTCTCTTCTGCTCTGTATTAGAACCTTCTTCAAATAACTTTTTTAAATTACATTTGTTTTTTAAAATATTGTTTACTTGTATTCTTCCAACACTAAATTTTCAGCCAACTTTCTAGCACTGGTATTGAACTTTTTACTTTTCACAATTATATTAATTTTCTCTTTAAGAGACAAACGTTTTCTTTTTAGCGGAATTGTAATTTTTCTGTACGTCTATATGTAACAGCACTGTTGAACATACTAACTCAAACTATGTACGCAAAATACAATTTTTGGGGTTAGCGTAATGAGCCTTTTAATTACATTTTCTTGTAATGACTGTCTATTGTAAATTGAACAAATTCTTTAAATCCGTTCTTAAATACCGGTAATTAGTTAAGCCTCACACAATGAGACAATTATATATTATGCACAACTTAAACGCTAGCTGTTGTCTACTAATGACTTTACTTAAGAATGGTAAGAAATGGAAGGTAGAAGTTTACAAATCAGTGGCCGTGGCGGTTATCAAGAGGTGGTCGCTATTAGCAGGGTATTTTATATGGATATTTCTGTATAATTAGTTTTTGATTTGGAAAACTTGGCCGGTTTTAAAGGTGGCTGCTTTAAGAGGTGGCCAAAAATAGAGGTTTTACTGTTTATAAATTAAAATTATTTAAGGCGTTAAAAGCCGTTGGCAATTCAATCATTTCCAAGTTGTTTCTTCTTAATTCTATCAAAGAAGGGATCCTAATATTCAATACAATTTTTTCAAACTAACACATTGTATGTAATACTATAGATACCTGAGTTCTGAAATTATGTGTATTTAACGGCAAAGTCCACTCTACCGTTTAAGGACTATTTACACACGTCAGTGCCGTATCAGTACTGTGTCAGTTCAGTATCATTGTTATCCGTGGTCGCTCAGTATTCAATACACACACGTCCGTAGTATATAAACAGTCTTGCAGTGAAATATCAGTGGAATGGCTTGTTTTACCAATAAAGAATTGGAATTATCGCCATAGCCCTAGATGAGGAAGGAGGAAAATAAGAGTTTAAATAAAAGCGAAAATGGGTACACAAGGCATGGATGACACGACAAAGTGAAGGAGCATTTATTACTTTATATCGGGAATTAGTAGACGATGAACAAAAATTTTTAATATTTTAGAATGTCTCAAAATTGTTTTAATATATTGCTGAATAAAATAGAAAGACATTTAATGAAACAAGACACGCACTGGAGAAAGCAATTACCCCGAGGAAACGTTTAGCAGTATGTTTAAGGTGAGTAAGCGTAATTATTGTAATAAAACAGTTTTATTCAAAGAAAGGTAACTGAGAACATAACTAAACATAATACCCTAAATATATGTATGTAATACATACACTTAAGTTAAAGGTCTTGATAATTTTTAAAAAGGTTTGAATCGAGTCCGCTTGTTGATAGACGATGACGCAATAATACTTTGATCAAGTACTCTGGGATGCTGTTGGTCTACATCTGGTTAGGTGACGACAGTGGAGTCGAGGTTCGTGTAGAAGTATTGAATACATTGCCGGTGATTGTGCCATATCGCATGGAGATTAACATTTGGATATTGGCTAACACAAGGTGTTTCTGAAGAACTACCGATGTTCACCATGCAATGATTGGTTTGATCTATACGCCGGCGCAGTTATCATTTGCAGTTAGTATTTTGAACTGTCTGAAATATTTCAGATTTGGCTAAATTTAAATAATATGACTTAGAGTTTGAGTGTTGAACCTATTCCAGTTAAAAATGCGTCCACGGATCTACTTTTCGAACAGATGAATTGGAAGGTTCTGACTTTTCTTGAAGTAGGTATTCCATCAATTGGGAAGATGCACTTTGTTGGGAGGCATTTACTTTTTACGTTTGTTGGAAGTTGTTAAATACGCTTTAGGCGTAGAAAATTGCCTTGATTCATCTTTTAGTTTCTAGTTCAACAATTGGAGGATTTTCTATCATTCACTGCGTTCTGTTCATGCTTTGTTCTCTTCATTATGTTCCTGTTCCGTTCCTTCACCTCGTCTTCTTGTGATTCAATATTTCCTTTCGTATTTCTCTCATCAAAAAATTTATTTAGAATTCCAACTGCTCCGCGTATTTATACAGTTTTATTTTTTTTGCGATTGTCCACTTTTAGTTATTGTTTTTTTAAAGCTTTTCTGTAATTGTCTCTTATATTGTTCCATCTGGTCTTACATGCGGACCCTGAAAATAAATTAGTGGTTAGGTGCGAACTGTGCAGTCTATACTAAATGAACAAATACTTTTTGTAGGTATCTCGCTACTGGAGATTCTCTAAAACAATATCATTCAGTTACCGCATGGGACATTGTACAGTGCATAAAATTGTAATAGAAACTGCAAAATACTAACAAACATTTTAATGAGTGAAATGTTGCCTCAACCTTTAGAAGAAATGTGGAAAACTATTGTTGATGGCTTTAGCACAATTTGGAATTTCCCCAATTGTTTGGGTGCGATAGATGGAAACATTTTACAATTCAAGCTCCCCCAAATAGCGGATTCAATTTTTAATTACAAGAAAAACTTTCTGTTGTGTTACTGGCACTTGTTGATGCACATTACAACTTTATAGCTATTGATGTTGGTCTTATGGCAAGAATAGTGATGGTGGTATTTTTGCTAAACTAATCTGGGAAAGCCCTTCAAAACAATACTTTATCTGTACCACGTCCTGCAACATTACCAGGCGTAGACACTGTGGCTCCTTATGTGATTGTTGGTGATAATTCTCTTAAAACTTATCTGATCCCGTATCCAGGAACGGATTGAGTTTCTAACGCATTTTAATATGTTTAAGCAAGCCGAAGGACTGTTGAAATTCTTTGGTATTAATTCAAAAATTTAGAATATTTACGAACGAATCCAGGCCAAACCGGAAAATGTAGATAATATAATTTGGCAGCTTGCATTCTACATAACTTCATAAAAAATATGATACAAGCACATATATATCAAAATCCAAATGCAAACTTGATGTTATTCGGCAGACAAACCGACAAAATCTACTATCCAGGGGGAATCAACTAATGCCGCATTTGTTGTAAGCAGAATTGTTTACTACTACTTTATATCAGATATTGACGTGCCTGGCAAGATGAAAAAATTTAAGAAACGGTTATTTTAACTTATTTAATTAATAAAATTTTAACTTTTACAATTTAATAATAAAGTAACAACTTACCTTCAAGTTTCATTCTTTCCCTATATTTCCCAAATATTGTTTTAAAACCGTTTCCATGTATTTTTATTTGAAAATCGTACAATTCTGGACAATCTTTACTAATTCAATTAATTTTTCATCCATTTTTATTTTTCTTAGAGCAACAAAAAACCGTTAGCATTTCAGTGAAATTGTAAAATATCGTTTCGATCTATTTAACATTCACGTTACGGATACTGCAGCGCACTAACGGTAAAGACGTTACTTTCGGACTTGTCTGAACATAGTTTGATAAAACGCAACGATATTTTATTTTCACTGACACTGATTAACTACACATACTGATACACACTAACGTGTTAATAGTCCTTTATCTGGTAATCGAGGAGATTATGCGTGTGTGTATCGTGCAAATATAAAACGCCAAGAATCACATAGTAATTAATTAATTAATAAATAAATGGAACTGAATATAGTAAGAACGAATTAAAGTGCAATATGGCTTTAATCAATAATGCAACAAACACGAAAAAATAAGTTCAGAATGTATAAAACATTCATTCGGCATTCAAAGTTTTGGATTAAGTTAAGTGCAAGGTAAAAATAAAAAAATGAGACAGGCAAGTGGCAAGAAGGACGAGAGAACTGTTAAAAGAACCAGGAATTTTACATTTCTACTCTTAAAGAATTAAGGGACTAAGGATAAAAAAATAAAAAAAAATAATTTAAAAAGTAAAAGGTTGAAAAAGAAAAAAAAAAAAAAGTAATTTTAAAGAGAAAATTAAATTTAACTCGATATGCAAATTACTTGGATCATTTTATCAAATTTGTAGGTCATAGTCAGTGTGGCTATCTCATGGTAAAGTCATTGTATGAATCCACAAGATGAAAAAAATTTGAATAAACCCGGAGATAGTCGAAAAATTCAAGGCTTACTTTAGAGTTATATATACTTATAAGTTTTTTTTTATATGAATTTTATTTCAATTTGCAGATTTATACATGATAATCTACCATGATACTGACTATCGCTTACATATAATGCAAATGCACCAAGTGGACTTGCGCCCAAGTTATCCTACACTGATGAGTCACACATGTATAAAAATGTCGTCTAATTATTACTAGCTACTGTATTGGGTTGGCAAGAATTTAACATAACCCACTTCCTTTCAAAACCTTTAGCATGAGGATTGTAATTTGTAGCAACTCCTATCCCAGCAAACGCCATAAGTATTTGTAACGTTTTCCAACGTCAGAAGCATCCAACCAGCAAGACAATCGTCGTATGATTTGCCCCACGTCAAGGCTCTGGGGAAAGTGAACTAGTAGTTTTTCTTGCACTACACTCTAAGTATGGCAACCGTCAGGTGTTATCTTTTCCTTAGGGTAAAGTCTTGAACGTTTCAAAAAAATACATGTCCACTAAGAAGTCCTGGACCAAATTGATAACTAATTAAATATATTCATCAATGGATTATAGAAAGAGAATATCATAGACTACAATTAATAAAATGAATTTTCTTCTAGAACAAAGTTTTTCCTACAGAACAAATATAGCAGACTAACAATGAAAACCTAAAGATAAGAAACATAAGAAAGTACAAACTTTACAGGGTTTTTTTACAAATATATTATAGCTTGTTCAAACTCATCTTTACTTTAAATAAACCGGTCTGTGAAAGCATTTCTTCATTCTAAAGTACAGTCAAAGTAAAAAGTTAGTCGACTCTATTTGACATTTTATTATCTTAAATTTGTAAAATTAAAGCCTCATAAACTATTTAAATTATTCTAGTCATTGTACGCAGTGTGTACGTTAATGGTTAGCGTTTTAGGAGAAATAATTTGCCTACTTTTTGGTGGATGCTTGTTCGTAGTATAGTTGATATAAGTTTAGTATCCAGAAGTAAATTTTAAAATTTGGTTTGGACACGTTACTGCTAGAGAATAAAGTCGTTGTGATTTTATGTTTCTTGTTGTATAGCCACATGTTTTGTTAACATAGTAGCATTCTTTAATCTAACCTAACTTTTTTAAAAATAGTATTTCGTTAGTAGTGCATGTTTTGACCTGAGAGCTGCTATCGTTATAAACATAAATAACAAAATTTTTCTGAGAGATGCTTGTAAAGTTTTCCAAGTAAAAATGAAAACTCTGCATTGACATCTCAAGAAGTTTTGAGCATCTGGCACCAAGAAATATTTATATAAAGTTCAAAGCAATGTTAGGAAACTATTCACTTCTGGAAAACAATGTGTTCTGCTAAATTATACATAATAATCGCACGGATGCAATATGGGCTCTCAAAAAAAAACAGACGAGAGAATTAGGGTATTGCTATCCACAAAAAACATCTTGAAAAATGGACTCAAGACAAAATTGCTGGCGAAGAATGGATGCGTTTGTTTCTGAAACGAAATAGAGATTTATATTTACAAAACCCGAGGCCATAAACCTTAGCCGTTCAACCAGCTTTAACAGAACGAATATTAATAGGTTTCTCTCAAATTTCAATAATGTGCATACGAAGTTTGGATCATTTTTGCCAGAGCAAATCTACAATTTGGATAAAACCGGTTTAAAAACTCAGCAACCAAAGGAAAATTTTGGCAGTTATAGATAAAAAGCAAGCAGGTAGTGTAACTTCGGTGAAACAAGATAATTTGGTCACCATGGTAGCTGCAATAAATGCTTTGGGGAATCAAATTCCTCCTGTCTTTATATTTTCTGGAATGTAACTTTGGCGAAACAAGATAGTTTGACCACCATGGTAGTTGCGATAAATGCTTTGGGGAATCAAATTCCTCCTGTCTTTATTTTTTCCGGGGTAAAGTTTAAAGAATTTTTGGTACGGGGTACCTCGTTTGGGTCTATAGGAGGAGCAAATACTTTCCGATGGATAAAGAAAACCTTTTTTTTTTAATTTATAAAGCATCTTGTCCGTCAACAAGAACGGATCTTACTAGTCTTAGATAACCATAAAACATATATGCCAATACCAGTTATTGAGTTATGCCGAAAAAAGAGAATAATTTTGGCAACGTTTTCCGCGCACTAATCAACAGTCTGTTGATTCTACTGCTTTCAAACCACTAAAAAACTAATGAGGGAATCATATGACACAGGAATAATCCTAGCAAAACTTTTGTATTTAGAGCATAACAGAAGTTACTGGGAAAATTTATCACAAGGCGTTTAGTGTCAGTATCATTACAAAGGCTTTTCTGCTTTGAGATTTACCCCCTGAACCGCAATATATTTTCTGATGTAAATTTTCTTGTATCATCTATAACAAATTGCCTCTTAGATGATACCAAACAGCCTTTAACAACATATGTGCATTAACCTCCGAAGAGGAGAAGAGCTGATTTATTTCACCTTAAGAAATTTAGCACCTGCGAAAAGCTGCCTCTAGAACACAAAGAGAGGGAGACTAGAATATTAACAAATACCCCCGAAAAGACGAAACTGTCCTGCAAAAACTGAAAAAGAATTTAACAAAATATGATTCTGTACGAAAAGAAAAAATACACAAAGTAACCAAAGAAGTATTCCAATAGTCTGACTCTGAAACTAAAGAAATACTGGAATTAATTAATGAAAGCAATAATGAGAGATTAGGTACTACAAAGAAGAAAAGGAGTAGCAGAAAGCAAAGAACAAAGCAATTTTGAGGTAGAGGATGTACATTGTGAAGATTTTGTCTTTGTTCAACTGTTGAAAAAAAGAGAACACCTGATAATTTTATAGGAGAAATCTGCAAAAATGAGGACAAACCAGACCTCCAAATTAAGTTTTTAGGGGCACATCTTAAAAAGAAACAATTTACGTATTCATTTGCGGCCGTAAAGTAGAACTTTTTTGTACTTATGTAACTGTCAAAAAAAAAGTAAACGGCCGTTTCGTTAAAATCATAATAACGATTCGCACGGTTTTTGAAAAGTGGCAGATTGATACTGGCATTCTTATAGCAATAAATGTTAACAACATAACTTTGATTTAATTATTCTTTGTTATTTTCAATAATTTAATTTTGAAAATGCAATTTCAGAAAAAAAATTGTACAAAAAAAAGCGTACGCACTTGTAAAGAATCTTTTTCCGCACATGTTATGTAAAGAAATATTTTTTAACTATTACGTAAAATGTTCTTCGCGGTTCAACATTCCCGTTGTGGTCCGGAATATCGAGGCGAATTTGGTTAATTAGTTTTAAATTTGGATAGAATCTTTTATCTTAACCCTACCCGTTAATCAATGGAGAGAGAAAATCGTAACGCCCTCTCTTTGCCGTAAATTAAATCTAAAGTTAAATTTTCAATGAAAGTCTGCTCTTGTAGAAGAAAACGTTGTTTGCATTACGGGCGCAAAGCGGTTTTGAGTTTTTGGTCTCAACAAAAAACATTCTCAAACTCAAAAAACCTATGCTTTGCACCTAAAATACAAAAATAACTATTTACAAACAGAAAGCAAGTGCTTAAACAATTTTGTGTGCACCACGGCTCAAAGTTCTCTGATATGTTTAACAATCAGAACACTTTACAGTCTTGACATACAAATAACTATTTAAATACGTGCTTAATAAACAAATAAATTTTGGTATGATAGCCACAATGTATTCGATATTTCTCATTCACACGTTGTTTTAAAACTTCTGAAACCCATGAAAATTGGGGGTTTTAAAGGACTAGAAGAGCAGTTCCTGTTTCAAGTTGACTTTTTCTTCAAATATAATGTAAAATAAAAGAGCATTATGTACCTTGAAACAAAATTCAACAAAAAAAAATGTAAAATTGCTTTTCTTATTCCAGGAAAGGGAAATAGGTTCAATATGTCGTGACAAAACCCTTGCTCAAAACACTTGACGTCTTTTTTTTTAATTGATGATGATAAAAAGATGTTTTTTGAATTTCCCGCTTGGAAAATGATGGTTACGTAACACTACAGCCAATCAGGAAGCTTTTGTTTGCGCACTAGTGCTCGGAAAACTACGAAAAACACTGGTCTTTGAAAGCAATTATATAATAACATCGTAACGCTATTTTAATTTTTAGATATTAGACATTTTAATTTACACACTTTTTAATAGTAAAAACATGAAAGATATTTTCAAAATCATTTACTATTGACAAAAAATATGTACCTACAGTTTTTGACTTTGAAAAGGAAACGTCAATTCATAGCACTCTAACATTTTATCAATCAAAGCTAATGCTATTAAATTTTTATTTTAATACAAAATGATTACTTCTGTTGATTTATCGTTTATTGCTCGTTACAAAAAACATTGTACAAACCATTTGCGGGAAGACTATTCCGCATTAGCTCGATTAAGGCACTCGCTCACTAAGTTTCCTCGTGTTTTAAAACTCATGCAGGAAAATCATCTTCCCGCACTTGGTTGGTAAATAACTATTTATTTATAGACTTAATCTTAAAAAGTGTTTTGAAGGTACAACAGTTTCTTCTATAAATAAAACACAGTAATTAACTAATTCTAAACTGTAAATTAAATAATAGTATTTTATGTTACAAGGACAAAAAATAAAATATTTCGGACGATTGCAAAGAGTCTGAAATTTTTTTTGTTCATGTATCACACATTATTCTTTTATTCGATTGTATAAAATCCAAGATTTATTATTATTGTTTATTATTAAATCAAGTTGCCATGAAAATTTCATTGTTTTATTAATGTGTAGTTTAATCACTTACATTTAATTAAAATCTTTTTAAAATGGAAAGTGATGATGATTTACTGATGTGTACCCTTTCACTTGTGTGCCGATGAGGTTTCATTCAAATTAATGCCATAATTTAGTTAACGTTTCAAATATTATAGAAATAAACAAATTTAGTTAATAATTAATAGTATATTGTATTACACGAGAAGGAAATCACAGTTTTCATGCGAGTGTGTTAGCCGCGCGAGGGTGGTAGCCCGAGCGCTGATAATCACGAGCAATGAAACATGATTTTATCCTCAAGTAATACACTATACTTTTTCCACGACCTTTTGATGAAAAGATCAAGTTTTCATACGGAGATTCAAACCGAGAAAGAGTTGTTTATGATAAAATCGAATAAAAAGAATATTTTATAAACAAACCCATATCATTTTTAAATCTTCACACGTGACTAATTGTAAAATTTCTTAGAACTACCAATTCACTTACCTTATGTTAGAGAAAATCTCAAAAGCAAAATTCACAATGGCAACAGTGCTGAATTTGTATTATTTATATTGAGACAAATGGCTGCGTTGCCTTAACAACCAAATCAATGTTAACTTTTTTATGCATTTATTTAAACAAAGATCTAATAAAACAACGTAACAAAATAGTCGCTGAAATTAGCTACTATACTGTATTCCATACATCAGAGTTAGCGTGGCTAGGATAGGGCTATGCAATCCTTCTGAGAAATTTCTTGCCGACGTTGCCGGTTCTCGGCGACAAGCGATGTTCTAAGTTTATGTATTTGGATGAAATCGGAGGTTCCTAACAAGTTTCTCAGCCGATGGTCGATGCCCGCGTTGAAAGATATCTACATTTACAAATTTTCTTAGTAATATTGCCGTATTTATTTATTTAAATGTATTCTTTCTTTTTAATAAACAGAGGCCCGAAGAAGTGCACATTCGGCTGCACGAAACGTTGCCTGAAAACGCTTTAATGGTTTTTTGGTGCCCCTCCTCAAGGAAGAACAATCCAATTAGTTGATCATTTATAGGAGGAAATATTTACCTTTCATCATTATTTATTTAGGTACCCCAATAAATATATAACAATTGTTTCATTTGCATTTTAAACACTTTCTATAATAACAATTTAAAGAAACCTATTTTCTGTGATTATGATGCATAATGGCAGACAATTAAGGTATTTTGGTAATTAAGATATCTTATTAGGTGAAATGGAATTTTGAAAATATATGTTTTGTAGGTTTGGAACGTTAATTACTTAATTGCAAATATACGATATAATTAAACTGCTTGCATATTTAAGTAGTTTCCCTATGTATTTATTTTGTTATTTCGTAGCTACATCGCAGATTATTCCTATCGCATCGCCGGTCATTATGTTACTTTTATTGTTCATTGTTGTTATTTTGTGTTTGTTACTTTGTGCCCCTAACTTCCGACGAGAAATGGCGCATATAATAGTTCAACGCAAACGTGGTCAGCACCTCATTTTGTCGGAGAAGCAGATCATAATGAATCTTGTACATTATCACTTGAATCGCAACGGTAACGATTCACTATCAACTGTAATAAAATTAGTCCGAAATGAGTGGCGTTTCAGGAATATATGGCACCTGCTGGATTGCAACAACCGCAGGATAGGCCTAAGAATTGTAAAATTCGTTAATCTCGCAAAAATACTAACGATGAAGGCACTCGAAGTAATGTCCGTAGGATAGTGCACCAGTTTTTCGAGAAAATAAACCTCTAACTCTGAACTCCATATTAACTGTGGTATATAATGTTGAGAATGTTTCTCATTTTGCACGGACTACATTATATCGTTTGTTACGCAATATGGATTTTGAATTCGTGAAGCGTGGCAGAAAAGCGATATTAATTGAAAAGTCAGAAATAGTTTCATGGCGTCATCGTTATTTACGCTCGATTCGTCGGTATCGCAAAGATGATTATAATATAGTGTACTTAGATGAATCTTGGGTGAATATAGATCATTGTGTGTCGAAAGAATGGGTAGATAAATCCATAACATCTCACCGAGATGCATTTGTCCTCGGTTTATCAACCGGTTTAAAAACTTCTCGTTTTGTTCTGGTACACGCAGGATGCGAAAACGGCTTTATTGATGAAGCAGAACTGACTTTTCTGGCAAAGAAAACGCCGATAACTACCATGATGAAACGGATGGGGATATTTTTGAAAATTGGTTTGAAAATTATCTCGTTCCTAACTTGCCAGAAAAACTGTTGTGGTAATGGACAATGCTTCTTACCATAGCAGGAAATTAGAAAAGGTTCCTACCAACGCATCAAATAAACAAGAAATTCAGGCATGGCTTCGATTGAAAGATTTATATTTTGAAGAAAGTTATCTAAAAGCAGAACTGCTGGAAGTCGTCAGTGCCTACAAGCTAAAATACGACAATAATTATGTAATAGAGAACATTGCAAAGCGGCACAATGTCAAAATTTTGCGACTTCCACACTACCACTGGGAACTCAACCCAATAGAAATGGTGTGGAGTGAAGTAAAAGATATATCGCCGGACACAACACAACATTTAAACAAGACGAAGTAAGAAATATATATATATATTTAAACGATAAGTTTTTTCGACATCTAGTGTCGACTCGTGAAAGCGTTCACTTACGTAAATGTTAGCAACTTTGCCGACAGGTATGTAAAGCAGTTACATAGTCGATTCTTCATTAATTATAGCCAACCTAACAGTTGGCAAGTATAAAAAATTTCGAAATATGTAAAAATTTAAAAGTTAAGCCTGTAAGTAATTATATGTGTAATAATAGTATATTATGATACGAGTTTTATAAGAAGCATTTTGGCTCACGCACGAGTTTAAGGCACGAAAAGCGCAGCGAGGAGTGCCCTAAAGGAGTAAGTGTGACAAAATACCTTATAAACAAGTATCATACAATATTTTTCTATTTTGCGCCTCTTTTACAAAATAAATAAAATATATTTTTGAAATAAAAATTCATGTCGATATTTTTTAATTCTTTGAGGTTGGCAATACAAACTGTCAGATTATGGAACTTTTAATGTAAATTTACACAGTATTTAAAATTCCACCAGAAATTAACTGATATTGCGTTTAAACACCTAAGCATTTCTTATAATTGGGCTGCCATAAGTTCATTCAAGTGAAATAAAAGCATCCCACCCTTACAAGGTTGTTTTTCCTCGGAATTTGACTCACCTTTGGCTTCCATATAGTTTCTACTAATTTATAGTATAATATAAAGTAAAATCAACAAATATGAACATTATTTTTTATTAAATCGAACAACAATAGCCAAAACAAAACGCAGACATTATAAAAACAACATTAAACATCAATGTAAATATTGTAAATTAATTTTTTTGGTTTCTGCTATGTATGGTGGACTAGAAATCTTTTTAAAATTACAGGCATCCACAACAAATATTTCAAAACTTAAATTTTTTAATATCCTGAGAGTCTAATGTGACATTTTATCTTGAGGCTTAAAAATCGGTGAGAATCCCAATTAATCGAATTGCCTGGCAACTCTAATCGCAATAAACAAGAAATGTTATGAAGATTATTATCTTCCGGGTTGAGCCGTGTTCGTCCTTCCTTCCTACGTTCTCTGTTTGACGTTTCGCTAACCATGCTGTTAGCTTCTTCAGAAGTTGCTCTAAAGACTGATGTTGTTGTCTTCTGCTCCTCGTTATATACCTATGTTCCGTTACGGTTGGTAGAAGTCGATCAGTGACGGGTGGTTGGTTTCGATGGTTGGTTGATCTTCTGTTTGGTATCGACTAATTTTGTGGCGACATTTGCTTTTTGTGAAGAGTTAGTTTCACGTGTTGGTTAATCGGTAACCGTCTTCTCGATTGAAGCTTTTATTTTTCATAATTTCTAAGGATTCTCTGATTATCCTTGGATAGTAGTTGTTAGTCCTTGATAGAACTTTAGCTTCCTCGAAGTTGATGATGTGTTTTCCTTTTCGTGTAGATGTTCTGCGATTGCTGATTTATCTACCGCTCTGGACTTGGCATCTCGGTGATGTTCTTTTAATCTACATTTTATGTTGCGTCCGGTTTGACCAATGTAGACCTTTCCACATGAACAATCAATTTGGTAGACCCATTTTGTTGTTTGTCATCTAAGTACACTATATTATAATCATCTTCGCGATACCGACGAATCGAGCGTAAATAACGACGACGCCATGAAACTATTTCTGACTTTTCAATTTATATCGACCATCGGCTGAGAAACTTGTTAGAACCTCCGACTTCATCCAAATACATAAACTTAGAACATCGCTTGTCGCCGAGAACCGGCAACGTCGGCAAGAAATTTCTCATAAGGATTGCATAGCCCTATCCTAGCCACGCTGACTGATGTATGGAATACAGTATAGTAGCTAATTTCAGCGACTATTTTTTACGTTGTTTTATTAGATCTTTGTTTAAATAAATGCATAAAAAAAGTTAACATTGATTTGGTTGTTAAGGTAACGCAGCCATTTGTCTCAATATAAATAATACAAATTCAGCACTGTTGTCATTGTGAATTTTGCTTTTGAGATTTTCTCTAACATAAGGTAAGTGAATTGGTATGAATTCTTAGAAAAATCCAACAACTACTACCTTCTAATAAAGATAACCTGCCGAAACTCTCAACAAAAGGAGTCTACCAAATTGATTGTTCATGTGGAAAGGTCTACATTGGTCAAACCGGACGCAACATAAAATGTAGATTAAAAGAACATCACCGAGATGCCAAGTCCAGAGCGGTAGATAAATCAGCAATCGCAGAACATCTACACGAAAAAGGAAAACACATCATCAACTTCGAGGAAGCTAAAGTTCTATCAAGGACTAATAACTACTATCCAAGGATAATCAGAGAATCCTTAGAAATTATGAAAAATAAAAACAACTTCAATCGAGAAGACGGTTACCGATTAAGCAACACGTGGAAACTAACTCTTCACAAAAACAAAGAAAACAAATGTCGCCACAAAATTAGTCGATACCAAACAGAAGATCAACCAACTATCGAAAACCAACCACCCGTCACTGATTGACTTCTACCAACCGTAACGGAACATAGGTATATAACGAGGAGCTGAAGACAACAACATCAGTCTTTAGAGTAACTTCTGAAGAAGCTAACAGCATGGTTAGCGAAACGTCAAGCAGAGAACGTAGGAAGGAAGGACAAACACGGCTCAACCTGGAAGATAATAGTCTTAGTGACAACAGCCGCGAAAGCTTACATTCATACACAAGAAATGTTATGGTTGTTTCAAAAGAATTTCTCATATTGTATTTGCTAAAATCATAAGAAAGGAGTTGACAACTTTCCATTGTACTTAATTTGATTACGATTTGTATGATTTCAGAATTCAGTAAAAACATATAGCAGTTCGTTCATAGGTAGTACCATGTAATACATTGATAATTTGTTCGTTCGGTTAACCGTGATCACTGGAAATAAAACATACGTGGTGTTGAAACTTATGATATAAGTTTCCATTAAATCATCCATTCATCAGCAGAATTCGCAACTTCGAATGCATGTGTGTTTATTGCGTGTAGTACAGTATCAAAACAATATTATCACATAGACTGAAATGGTTTCCTATAAAAGCATTAATAAAATATTAAAATATAATTAGAATTTTTTCTACTTTGGCCCTTTCACAACCCACAATTTTAATGGAAAACTTACAATTGAGATATTTAGGGACTTTTGTGGCAGTTGAGCAGTAGCTAGCTACGATTTTTGAATTCGAAAATTTAATATAATTAAATTTATTAAAAATGAATTTGATGATAGCATTCCGTGTACTCCTCAGAAATACGAGAAATTGCTGGCAATAGTGTTAGCAACTTACTGCCTAGTAAGTCTAGGCTAAAATACGAAAACAATATAAAATTTTTGACGAATGGTGTGTTGCCAATAAAATAAAGTATGTTCGGAGAACGTTTTATTAGCTTACTTTGAGCTACAAAGAAAAAACTACAAGCCTTCGACAATGTGGACAATTTATTCTATGCTTAGATCTTGTTTAAGCATAAACAAAAATATTGATATTTCGAAATACAGTAAGTTGCAAGCTTTTTTAAAACGTTCTTCTGAAGGTTACACTCCAAAAAAAGCAAAATCCTGGAAGAAGAAGATATTAGCAAATTTATCAAGGAAGCGAATGATCAAACATAGTTGGCAATGAAAGTAGGTATCATATATATTTACAGCTTCATTTCGAATAGGTAGCGTTAATTTCAGATCATCTTAATAATGGGGTGCTGTGGCGCTTTAAGGCGCGAGGAACTAACCAGCATGAGTTTAGACGACATTGAATATAAAGTTGATTCAATAATGGTTTCTGTCCCTAAACAAAAATAACTTGCCAAGAGTCTTTGCCATAACCAACTGAGTTGGATCGATTTAATAAAAAAATATTCTAATTTACGACCCTCAACAGCAACGCATAAGCGATTCTTCTTAACTTACCGAAATTGCAAATGTGTGAACAGCCCACTTGGGATTAACATCATGGGAAGAGTTTTAAAGGATGTCGCCAAATATTCGAAATTGCCAAACCCTGAACTTTTCACTGGGCACTGTTTTAGGAGAACTAGTGCCACACACTTGGCAGATCGGGGGAAGGGGGGGTTGATTTACTAACAATTAAGCGTCACGGGGATGGAAATCCTCTGCGGTTGCAGAATGTTATATTGACGCGTCTTTGAAAAACAAACTTCAAGTTTCTCAAATGCGTTCATCAGAGCCCACCAATAGTAACCTGCCTGGATGTCCTCCTCTGCTTCCACCGATTGTCACACCACTCCTTCTAATAATTTTCAACAAAATATGTAACAAGTCATAATTTTTTACCTGTCCCGGATTTAACATTATTCCGCATTCTCAAATGCTTTCATCGGACCACCAATATTAACTTGCCCGGATGTTCCTCTGCTTCCAAAAAAGCCATTACTAAGTCATTAACTACCTGCTCGGGGCTCAGGAATACAAAAGAAGGATTTATTTATGATTGACAGGTTGTAAACATTTACAAATAGTTTTGTGCTGAAATATAGCTACATCGCTTTGCATTAAAGCCTGTACTGACTCTGATTTATCGAATACAGTGTAGCAAATAGTGTAGTTTTGATGCCATTGGTCGATTTGAATTTTTTTCTCATTACGATTGGCTGACAGAACTGTTTAAAATAATTTAAAAAATAATCAGTTCAATTCTATATAATTAAATTAGAAATGTTTGCGGGCACCTTTAAACATAATATATTGCTTTTGTATGTTAATCTTTATTACTTCATTGTTATTTTGTGATTATATAACACTACTTATGCATTTCGGAAGGAAGACCAAAGTACGCGTGAATAAAAAATTCTGGTCATTATCGCGACAAATATTGTTTAAAAAAATTTAATTTGCACAAAGTACATACGTTACGGAACATAAACTTTTAAAACTTCAATTAAGAGCAAGGTCACGTACAGGAATTAAATACAAAATTCAGCTTTATCACCCATATGTAAATATTTTGCGATAATGTGATTTAAATTCGTTGCGTTCGCGTTTATAATCAAATAAAAAGCTGACAGACATCATATATCGGTTGATTGAATAATTTTCAACAATGAATGTAAATACAATTACGAAAATTTATGTATGCCGATTCAAAAAAAAATCCCACGTATTTTTTTCAACCGCAACTTTCAATTTACTTACACTACATTTATTGCTACTGCACGAAATTTATGACGTACCGGTAAACAATTAATTATTCCCGAACTTGTAGTTTTGTAAAAATGTTTTCACTTATCTTAAGGTAGCAAGCTTTACTTTCTAATTGATCGTTTGGGGGCTTCAAGTTCGTGACTTGCATTGTGAAACTTTCTTGTAAAATTTGAAACTTTCAATTTTATCGGAGCGATACTAATTCCGTTATAAATACTAAGTAAACTCATAAATCTTTTTATAAATACATAGACTATTATGAATATTGAAACTTTTATAATATTTTTTGATACTTTCAAAAAAAATTTAGTGATATTTGAAAAACAAACGCCATCAATTTATTACCGAATAGGCACTTAAATTAAATAGCTTTTATGTGGAGTAGGTTTGTTGGTTGTAAATACAAATACAGGGAAAATTTGTTTTTGTTAGAATAATCAGGAGTTTTCAATACAGTTCCTGGAGTTCTAGTACGTAAAAGCAGGTACTTATTTATATTTTTAGAAAATTCCATAAATGCATTATATTGTATTTTAAAAGCTTTGACTTAGCAATTTGAATAAAAATCTACATACAAAAAGTTCATAATAGAATCAATAATTTTAGAAAATGTGAAAGTCAGTTTCGACGAGATTGAAACTCGATATAAAAAAACTAAAAATAAGAACAAAAAATACTGTTATAAATATTATTAAAACTTATTCATTCAAAACTAAGAGGAAAATATGAGAGAGTGGAGTAGTAGTCCCTGGACAGGATTACATTCTAGAAAACAATTAGGTATATCATCATTTGCTGAACTGTTCACCATATTCTTTATTAAATTCTATGTGGTCAGTTAAGTCGTAGCACCATATAGCTTTCCATTATTTGGTACCCCTCAAAGGTGACACGACAAATAATAACGTACAAATCATATCATCGACAATTCGTAACGGTGTAAGTTGGTAACACCGACAGTTCGTATTTATCACTATTCATAATGGCATACTTTGTTTATTCTACTTTAAGTTAGTAAATAATTTCTCCTTTACTTTATTAATGAATTATAAAAGTCTTCGACAGTGAGAAGGGCTTTTAATTGGAGTAGGAAACAAAAACAACAGGTACTTTCTTGCTAACGTTTTGCTTACTTTAGTGTGAGCTTATTTTCACTCCTATTGAAGGCTCTTCTCACTTTAGAAGACTTTTATAATTCATTCTACATTAATTAAATTTGAATTTTGAAGTAAAAACACGGAAATATAACAAAGTTATTAAAATGGTTAATTGCATTATTGTTTAAATTTATATTAGCGTACTACCCATAATTTATGTGCTTTAAGAATGGCGAGGAATTGACGTGAAATACTACATGTCGCTAGGTGAAAAACTACATCAAATTTTTATTAACATCTTCAGTCGTCGTTTAAACTTAAAGAAACAATTGCAATTTTTTTGGGAAAAATAGTCAATAATCTTTCCTCCAAATCGCGAAGTTCGATTGTGCATTCATAATCTGGCATCTCTTTTCTAATGTGATAGATGTACATATCCTTGAGGAATGTTAAAAAATAACAATTCCCCAGTCGTACAACATTCTCTCCAACATACTCAGCAATGATATCAAAAGCACTTTTGTGCGTACTTCGTCTTATATGCCATTCTTTCTTTTCTTTCTGCTCATTTTTCTTGGCATTGACCTGGTTAGCAAAATCCCTCTTGCAGTATGGATGACAGTATACATCAGTTTTCTGTTCTTGACATGCTATTAATCTCGTTAGTAAATTTATATCCCCCTGTGCTTCTGCGTCTTCCTTCAGACTCTTCACTGTCTCCGTTTGACATAAAGATAGTGGCTGATTACGCCTCTTAAATCTCTTTCTGGATTGCTCACAAATGATACAAATTGAATCTTGCCAACAATTTTCAGTTTCTGGAGTCTGAATGTCTGAACTATCATTATCTATGAACTGGTCATCACTGGGAGTTTTATCCGGTTGCACCGATTCCGTTTCAGGTTCGATCGGCAGATCAGATTTTTCACCAAAACTGGAAATTAAATGCAGAAATTAAATTTAATAGTACTCCAAATCTCGGTGGTTTTTCAAATTCACATAAAAAAACAGTTATTGATACTTGAAAAATTACCTTGATTTATTTGATGTCGATGCTCCTACATCTAGTGTAGATGGCCTGTGTTTTTTGGCAGAGCTATAAAGTTTTGGTAACAAATACGATGGAACTTTTTTTTCTATGTTACTGTATCGTGCAGTAACACATGGCTACACGATTAAATTGTTTATCTTTCTTATTTCCAGTACACTCTTACACTTATTTAAAGTATTTTCATTGAAAGAACTTAGGGGCAGATTTTTTTCGAACAAAACACGCATAGCGGCATGGTTCTTGCAACGACTGTTCTGTTAGAGATCACGCCACGCACTGACGTTATATAATTTGGCTGGGGACGCTTCACTTTCGGAGCGCACAGATGTTTCGATGCAGCAAATGTTTTTCGAACAAAGTAGGGAAGAGGATCCAGGTAGCTAATCTTTAAACTGTACAAAAATTTCCGTACAATGCCGTTGCCGTATAATACTCTTTCGAAAAACATAGATTACGCGTGGTAAAGTTGGGGAATTATTATTCAATTTTATAGGTACAATAAAATTAAAATTATTTCATAACATTATCAGTAATAGAGAACAAAATCTAAGCAGAATAAATTGAAGCTGTGTGCCGGACACTCGCTGGGTCACCGCGCTCTAGTTTGTTAGCGTGACTTACAGGTTCAATCACCAGAAAATATTAGCTTACAATACTTTTTATAATCTGCATGCAAATGAAAATTCAGTTCTAAATTTTCAGCTGCGGTAAAATAGTCCGATTAAAAAACATTTTTTTTGCACATTCATGCCTTCAGCTTACAAAGTTAGTCACCTCATATTTGTGACTTACATATTTCTTTACAGAAATTATGTATGTACCTTTCATTTTGTGACATTTCCAGCCACAGTAAAATGATCCGAAATTCATTGTATTTTTACGAGATCAGCAGCTTCCCGTGATCTTGGGTCACCTAGTCGCGTCAACTTACACGCACATTCTTCATTTTCGAAGATAAAGCTATTACATAAAGATTTGTAGTATTGAAGTAAGATCACCCATGAAATTTTGACATCACCTCCCCGACTATAACACTTATATCTTTCTTCCTAAGGCAGAGCAACAATTTTGCCCAAGGAAAAAGTTGTTCGTCTTTCAAAAACGCGCAGAATAAGCCTACATACAAAGTCATTAGTAAGTAAGAGTGAACATTTACCATGAGGAAAGTAAAACAAATTTAGAATATTACATTTTCTATAAATTTTGTTTCATATTTTTGTATAAAACTTCAAATAAAAGGGAAAAAACGTGAAAAGTAGAAAACGCTTTTGATTCAAACAGTTATGCTCTAATGTGCGTCCGACACAATAAATTAAAATTGAGCACTTATGAGCAGCTAATAATTTTTTTTATAAACTCTCAAATAGGTCTACAATATAATAAAATTAAAATAAATGCTGGATCGACCTGGATACTGTTACGGTTTATTTGTAAACAAACTCAAAAATATAGCAGTGCTAGAAGACCTTGCCGGCAGCTCTTCTTAGTCGGAAGTGTTCGTGAGCTTATTAGAATCGTTCGAAATTAAAGCTTCTACACTGTACGAAGAATTTATAAAGCGCCACCTAGGACTGCGTATAAGAGATATTCTAGAGCCACTAGGAACTTGTAGACACAGAAAAAAACCGTACGTTGATAGAAATATGCATATTATTATAGCGATTAGACTTCGATCAACACACATAGAAATACATAAACACACCAATAGATAATATCATTTAGAGTTAATAGCAAAATATAGTTATAAAATAATAATTACTCACGAGAGCGAGTTACGACACGAGTGATAATTCAAAGCACAAACCCCCAAATAGGTTAGCGTATTATAAACTTTTGACAGTCGTAGCACCGATTATTCCATGCAAGCGATTCACCGAGTTCACATGGCAAATATTGTTCGGAATGTACTTGACAACAATTACAGAGAGTACTGGACCTTGGCCGATTATTAAATAGGTTAAAGCGCACAAAATTAATCAGGTACTTGGAAAGATCTTTCTAGTTTACAAAATTGTCTATACAGCGCCAAAAAGGTACGTTGCTAAACTCATGGCCGCGGTACGTATTCATAGGACGCGACAAAATTTATGAATGACATGCATAAAAGAATTAACTTAGTTTGTATAAACAGGAAGTTTTCGGTGTTCGACAGTTAATCGGCAGATGTGACAGCTTTCGTATCCAAATCTAGTATTTTATTATCCAATGAGAAAAAGGAAATATCAAAATGGACTCCGTTGATAACAGTTGCTGGGCTGCTCACGAAGAACCAGAAAACATACTTATCTTGGGTGTCCTTGACCAGAAGGAAGTTTCAAGGTAGGTTAAAATTCCAACGTTGGTAAAAATACCAGACCCACTTCGGTATTTTATAATTTTTGGATTATTATCCTTGCCAGCATAACCATAATTAAGGATCCGTTGGTTAATTAAAAACCGAGTACGTCTGAGGTGACTAGCAAAAGAAGCCAAAGAGGAAAACACAAAAAAAGGTGTCTGCAATTGATAGAACCCGTGATAACAAATATTTTATTAAAGAAAGAAAAGTAAAAACCTATTCCTTAATTTAAATGGGATGATTTTACTTCATTTAATACTACAAAGCACATGTCTAATTGTTTAACTTTTAGACACCATTTTCCATGTACACCTTTTCACGACGGTCAGCAAATAGGAAATAAGGTATATCTTTTTGCTAACAAATGAAGATAAATTGTAAGAACTGGCAATTTCAAATAACTAAAATCCCCAGAAGATTTTTTCAATACAAAAATTCATTTTCAAACGCATGAGTGTAAACACGGCTGTTTATACGGTAGGGAGAAATTGGTCTATAAATCAATTGTTGCGAAATAACACTATCACAATACATAAACAATTTTAAAGAGTGCTTATTAATTTATATATATATATATTCGATATTTTGTTATTTTACCCAACAAATTATAATCAAAATTATTAAAACGTACCTGAACTTGACGGTTCTATAACTACAAATTCTAAAATTAAGGTTGATTAGACAGGTAACAAAAGATTAAAACTTATTACACCCAGAAACACCACGATCGTGTTCAGCGCGCAAGTAAAATTGACTGAGGCATTATGGGTAAAATCTATGAGTACGCGCGTTTATTATCCAATACTATGTAATTTACACATATCATAACATCCAATGTCCATGTAGAAATTATTTTTTGATTTGATGCCAACTTTAAAGTTCCTTTGCCCCAATGTGCGTCGTTTGAATTATTTCAAAATTTTACCGATTCTCATTAAGTGTATTACTTACATCTAAAAGTGATTCATTTTTTGATGTTTGTGTTCGTTAGTTACTTTAACACTAGAAGCGCGGAGTGGGTCAATTTGACCCATCCCGTTTACAAAAACTTAAAATTTTGGGATCAGTTCTTAATAATACCACTACATTTTATGACTATGTTAAAATTGTGTCGGACGTGTTTGTTTTAACATAACGATTAAAAATATTCATCATAATAATAGTTACGACAACATATCCTATAAGCGCGGGAACGGGTCATTTTGACCCGGAGACTAAAACATCAAATAGCGCGTTCTGCGACTGCATGGTGAAATTAGTCATTTCCTTAAGGATTTGGTGACGTGACCCAACACATGTTAGTTGTGAATACAGTGCAGTCATGTCACGACTATTGACCGGGCAGGAATGCGTTGTTTATTGCAACAACTAGACGAAGATTGCAGTGGTGGTGAAAGTAATGATGACGATGTTTGCAACCCAACAATAAACAGTTCATGAGACGTCTGACAGCAGTACTGAGACTGATGATTACATCGAAATTGACCAATGCCCTAATAAACAGAGTAATCGTGGAAGCACTCAAGATCGCGGTGGAAGTCGACGTTGTAGAAGATCCCGGAGAAGAGGAAGACGTAGTGAAAGTCAATCTACAAATCTGACAAAGGCAGATGAAAATGCAAAATATTCATCACCAAGCGGAATATTGTGGACTCCGATTGATATTGCTATTTCCAGCACAACGGTCGTGCATCAGCCAGAAATGTGTTTACGGCAACGTCTGGGATAACTCCCTACGCGAAGAAGCAAATTTTTTAACATTGTCGCGTCGTCCTGGCGGCTATTCATTGATGAACCATTGCTAAAACACATACAAAAGTATACTGTAGCAGAAGCCCACCGAAGACAAGCAAATAATAAGTGGAATGTGTCCATACAAGAACTAGACGCTTTCATATCTTTATTGCATGCCCGTGAAGCTTTGGGTATTCTACACTTAGGGCAGATGACATGTGGAACACAAAATGGGGTCCTCCAATATTTTCCAATACAATGCCGCGCTACCGCTTTTGTGAAATTATTAAATACGAGTATATTCGGTTTGACGTGCACATACACGAAAGAACGTCTTTCTAACTGATAAATTTGCTTCTGATTTATGGAACAAGTTCATTGAAAATTGTCAACTTTGTTACCGTCCTGGTGCCGAAATAACAGTGGATGAGCAACTTTTGCCATCAAAAACACGGTGTGGATTTATTCAGTATATGGCCAACAAACCGGATAAATTTGGCATAAAGTTCTGGCTAGCGGTAGATGTTCAGTCTAAATATATAGTAAACGGATTTCCGTATGTCGGGAAGGACAATAGCCGAGTACCTCACCATATCAAGATTCGGAGCGCAATGTTACAACGGATAATTTTTTTACCAGATTGCAACTTGCAGAAGCAATTGGCAACAGGCGCACAACTATCGTTGGAACAATTAGATCTAACCGTCGAGACCTGTTTCCTGCTGTACGAGACATATCAGCATCTCAATTTTTATCAAAAGTGTTCAACGACGGTAAAACGACGCTGACTATCTATCGTTGCAAACCCCAAAAAAATGTAGCTCTTCTTAGCTCCATGCATTCCGAAGTTTGGGTCGCTGATGACGAAAAGAAAAAACCTGACACTGTATCTTACTATAATGCGACAAAATTCGGGGTTGACGTTGTCGACCAAATGGCCAGAAAATACACAACCCGGTGCGGAACACGACGATGACCTGTCCATATTTTTTACAACGTGTTAGACATGGCAGCAATTAATGCATGGATAATATATAAAGAATTATATAACTCTAACATTTCACACCGCGCGTTTATACTCCAGTTAGTAGAAGAGCTTTCGACAACTGTAATCACACCTCAATCTCCTAGTATCAAAGGTCAATTTGCAAAACGTCGCCGATGTGCATTTGATAGGTGCAGCAAAGACAACAAAACGAAAGAAACATGTGCAACTTGCGAAAAACCAGTTTGCGGAAAATGTTCTGGACGAAATCTAGTTTATTGTTACAAATGTGCTCAGTAAATGTAAACCGCCAATATTACAGGTGTAATCATAAATCGCAAAAAGAGGTTCTCTTTTTCTTTTCAAGTGTATCTTTAATAGGGGTCAAATTGAGCCGGCGTTGTGCTTTTAGGTAGTCAGGAATTTCCGCGCTTCTAGTGTTAAAAAACTAAATCAATTAGCCTATACAAGGTGTCCCACCGGGAACTCCATCGATAGATTATAGGAAAACTGTGCATGGGAAAAAATTTGAAAATTTGATAGTATACTAATAACAACGGGGGCAGTTCCGTTAAAATATTTTCAAGATGGTAGCGTTTTCGGTTATACCGGAAGTAGGTGTCAACTTGCTTATTTTGGAGTAGAATACCCTATATACAATATGTCCCCCTAAGTTGGAATCATATGAAAAACTTTTTTATTATTAATTTTAGGAAAAAAAGTTATTCTCTATAAAAAGTTGTGCATGTTCTAAAATCTAAAATACAGTCATCAAATATCAAATTTTTCAGTCGTATACAAGGTTTGTCAAAAATATGAATTTTACTGAAGAGTAAAGTACCTTTAAATTTAACAATATTGGAAAATGTTATTAAAAAAGTTAAGCAGAATTAAAAACTACGTTTAAATATGCAATTGCAAGTATTTACATTGATAACATTATTATATTTATTGAACATTTTTGAAAAATAAAAGTCAACACCCTGTAGAAATAAAATGACTCACAGCATCGTAAAAGTATATTATAATATTTTAGTCAAATTATCATAAATAATAATAAATAATCACAAGAGATAAATGTTCATTCAAAATAGAAATATTAATAAAAAACAAAATAAACTTAATTTTTAATGTAAATGGATGTAATTGCATATTTGAACGTAGTTTTTATTTCTGATCAACTTTTTTTGATAACATTTTCCGATATTGTAAAAATTTAAAGGTACTTTACTCTTGAGTAAAATTCATATTTTTTGACAAACCTCGTATACGACTGAAAAAAATTGATATTTGATGACTGTATTTTAGATTTTAGAACATGCAGAACTTTTTATGAAGAATAACTTTTTTTTCTAAAATTAATAATAAAAAGTTTTCATATGATTCCAACTTAGGGGGACATACTGTATTATTCTATTTTTAGATTTTGCACAAAATTTTAGACACATTTGTGTATAATGTCCTATACCTTAGTCTAACTGTTTTGAACTTATTTAAAATTTTAAGTCAAAATGACGTTTTCAGGCCTAAACAAAATTATAAACTTTTCCTATACTAATGCCTTTATTATTTAATTGGAATGGGTTTCCTTGTAGCAGGGGACCTATTTTAGTGGAGTTATGTCGATATTTTGATAATAAAATAATACAGGGTGATCAAAAAAAATTAAAATTAAATTCAAAGAACACGTCAAGTCATTTTTTAAAATGCAAAATCATGTTTTTATAATTTTATCTTATTTAGCATCAAAAATAAGGTTGACTTTGTACAAGGTTGTCTATTCAAAAATTCATGGTTTTCGGAATATTGGCAATTTAACTTTTTTTGTTGCACAATGTATTCTTTTTAGTATGAATGGTTATTCCTAGTTGGCCATGATAACGTTAGAAAAGAATCATCTGTCAAGGATATGTCAAATTGTTAAAAATTTTCAATAATCATGCCGGGACGCTTAAATTATACAAACGAAGATTACTTAAATTTATTTATTATTTATGGACAATGTGATAAAGTTATATCAAGAACATGTGTTACATTTGCAGCAAGATACCCGCAAAAACAGAAACCATCACCAAAAGCCCTTAAACGAATAATAGAAAACTTCAAAATCTTTGGACCCGTTAATTCAAATGTACAGACAAATAACCTAATTATTTCATTTACAAGAAAGTACAATTAATTAAAAACTAAAGTTTATAAAAAAATTATTTTATTAAATGTTCAAATTGATGTCCTTGAACTTCTAGACATTTTTCGCATCTGAGTAGCAAATTTTCATGGGTCGCCTTCCTATTGCTTCACGTGTTAAATTTTGAAACTCAGTCCTAACTCGCTGCATGCAGTCTACTTTGGTGGTTAACGGGTGTTATAAACTCGATTTTTAATTGTACCCCAAATAAAAAAATCGAGCACTGAGATATCTGGGGACCGTGGTGGCCAAAGGAAGGGTCCATTGTTTGCTATCCATTGATCATAAAAGGCGCCTTGTAAATTGTTGATTAATTGGCTACTATGTGGAGGTGCGCCGTCATGTTGATAGAATAGATGTCTACGATCAGCCAAAGGTAAATTATCTAAATAATTGTTTTGAAAATTGTGCAGGATGTTCAGATAGCCTCACCTATTTAATAAGTTAATAAATCAAATATTTTAAATGATTTAAAAAAGGTTAACTTACCTTTTCAATTTTCTTGATAAAAATGTAATGCCACGATGCCATCGTTTCTTACTGCAGCATAAACATTAAATTGCCAAGATTCTTGAAAATTTCGCTCTCTAATAACGTGGACATTTGATTCACTCCAATAATGGGAATTTCGCCGATTAAAAATGCCGTTTTTGTAATTTGGCTTCGTCTGTCCAAATGATGTTATCAAGAAAAAATTCGTTTTCTTGGGACCAGGTTAAAATAAATTCGCTGAAATCAATCTCCTTAAAAATCAGTCTCTTTCAGATGGTGAACCATGGAAAATGCATACGGATGAAATTTATGTTTGCGTAATATTCTTTGAACTGACGATTTACTTAATCCAGATTCCAATGCAGCTTGTCTTACAGACATTGTTGGATGTGCAGCAAAATATCCCAAAACAGCAATTTCAACATTTTCATTATTAACGACAGGTTTATTTCTCTGTACATTTGGTTTAACGGATCCAAAGTTTTTGAAGTTTTCTATTATTCGTTTAAGAGCTTTTGGTGATGGTTTCTGTTTTTGCGGGTATCTTGCTGCAAATGTAACACATGTTCTTGATATAACTTTATCACATTGTCCATAAATAATAAATAAATTTAAGTAATCTTCGTTTATAATTTAAGCGTCCCGGCATGATTATTGAAAAATTTTAACAGTTTGACATATCCTTGACAGATGATTGTTTTCTAACGCCATCATGGCCAACTAGAAATAACCATACTAAAAGAAATACAATAGCATTTGTGCAACAAAAAAAAGTTAAATTGCCAATATTTCGAAAACCATGAATTTTTGAATAGATAACCTTGTACAAAGTCTACCTTATTTTTGATGCTAAATAAGATAAAATTATAAAAACAGGGTGCTTGCATTAAAAAAAATGACTTTTGACGTGTTTTTGAATTTAATTTTAATCCTTTTTTTGATCACCCTGTATTAATTTGTTATCAAAATATTGACATAGTCCACTAAAATAGGTCCCCTGTTACAAGGAAACCCATTCCAATTAAATAATAAAGGCATTAGTATAGAAAAATTTTATAATTTTGTTTAGGCCTGAAAACGTCATTTTGACATAAAATTCAAAATAAGTTCAAAACAGTTAGACTTAGGTATAGAAGATTATACACAAAATGTGTCTAGAATTTTGTGCAAAATCCAAAATGGAATAATATATAGGGTGTTCCATTTAAAATAAGCAAGTTGACACCTACTTCCGGTATAACCGGAAGTGCCACCATTTTGAAAATATTTTAACGAAACTACCCCCTGTCGATACTACCAAATTTTCAATTTTTCCCATCCACAGTTTTCCTATAATCTATCGATGGCGTTCCCGGTGGGACACCCTGTATAGTTTTGTTTTACTTTTCCAATAATAATTTACACGGATATTATTTTTTGAATATTTTATAGTAAATATAAATAAAACTATAAAGTACCTCCATCATAATTACATAGTATTAAGAGAGAGATTCAGTTGGACATGATTGTAATAACATGATTGTAACATAATTATAGTAGGTACTTAGGTAATTAATATCAATGAAAAAAAAAGGAAATATTTAAGCTTTGGTATTACGAATTATACCGTTACCAATAGTTGTAAGAGTGCAAACTGTAGATGTTACAAAGTGTTATCGTTACGAATTGTCCTAGTTATGAATTGTGCGTTACTATTTGTCTGGTTACGAACTGTTGCGTTACGATACGTCATGGAATCCTCTTAAATAAACATGAATTTATAAAATTCGTTACTGACACTATAGAAGGACAACAAAGTTGTATCACTTCAATATTCAATTATTCGCTTTGATATTATAATTAATATAAATAAATATAAATTATCAAAAGTACTCTTTGTCAAAGGCAGCGAAGGATCACGAAGATGAAAAGAAATTTGCAGAATAAGACGTGAATTGAATATTCACTGTTTAATTGTCTAACAAGTTTACGAGAATCACCCTTATTATATAGAAGTCTTAACCATCTTTCCTCTTTTCTGCAATGAATTTACTTTTAAGTCTTATGAGCTCAATGATTACTGAGCTTATCTCGTAATTATGCGATCATAGCATAGAAATACTTTCTTTGTAAATGAAACATTTTGAATGATCACAATAGAATTTTTCAAATTTTTCACAATACATGGAAACTTTAGTTAGTGTTTACTTTACATTTTTGCGTATTCTGTAGATTAGTTGTTTATTTAGGGCAAGAGTTTTAATAATCAACTGATTAAAAGATTTTCGGTCAGCATCTTCATTGACTCTGCTAGCGATAAACAAAATATCGTCGTAAAATAATATACTGAAAAAAAGTCTCACAACCAGATTTTTGCCGGGCGAAGACAAAGTTTGAAACTCGACTAAAATAAGATGTGAGTGCGGGAAAAAGTCTGGTTGTGAGACTTATTTTTGATACTATTTTGTTCTATTTTGCTGGATTTTACTGTAAATTTATTAGTTAAGTTTGGTGTAATAATAGATAGAAATAAGAAAATCTCTTATCCAGTCCATAATCAAAAGTTAAACATTTGTCAAACCCTTAATCAGTCAGTCATGAAACACACAACCATCGGTCAATTGGAAACAAGTTCATTTGAACATATTTTTACTGAAAAATAAATTGCTATCGATATCCTATGGAATTATTAATTGTTGATTCTTAATAAAATAAATAGTAAATTGTAGGCAGCGGTACGTTGAGTGTGTAATTTGAATGCTTAGTTATTACATTCAACGATTGCATAAGAACCATTTAATTCTAACTAGATACCTAAATGCATCCATTGTCAAAACGATTAGAAAATTTTAATTATTAATTTATGCTTTTGCTATTTGTTCTGCGAACACACGCATTCGACAATTTAGTACGTATTAATTAATTTAAGAAACATTTAAATAATTTTATTAAACATGCCCATGAATGTTATTTACAATGATTAAATATTAAGCATTTGAGAATCTTTAAAAGTATGTGGACCATTTCTTATTGTCAAACAAATATTATTACAAAACGTTTTATATTATTTTATACTGAAGTTTAAAGAATCTAAGAATACTTAGTTTTATGAGATTCTTTTAAAATTCACATTTCATAAGAATGCAGTAACAAAGCAAAAAAATAAAGCAACAAACATTGTAAGTTATGGTGCAAAATGTATAAAAATAAATTGTGCATTTAATTTCCTAAAGGGTATGTTTATTGTATATTGTTTTCGAAAGAAAAACATAAACATTATAAAATGATTGAGATAAAAAATTTATCGGACACCATCGAAAAAATTGAACAGGGTTTATAATAAAAATATCTTACAGATTTAAAAATATGAAACGAAAGAAAAAAATATACATTTCTCAAATTTTAAAATATGAATAAATAAATTTAATAAATTGATGGTAGAAAATTACCTCGTCTTAAATACGTAAATCTGCAAAATAAATATAAAAATTTTTAAAAAATTGAATTACTATTGTGCTGAAGTATGTCGCAACAGCAGTTAACAATGTCAATCATTTAACCAAAACAGTGATCATAACATAAAAACTTTCTTAACGTGAACGCACCTCGAACGTACCGAACATATACAGTGTGTCGTATTTAAGATGAAGATACTACCATTTTCGTTTTACAGAGAAATATAGATACACAGTGAATGATGGGTTTTATTTTTTAAGATAGTTAACTCAAATATGAACTTAAAACTCCGCTTAATACAAATTGACAATTAAGGGCAATTTTAATATTTTTCTTGCTTGGGATATTGAAACAGTTATTAAAAAAGTTGATAGAAATATTTTTTTTAAAACCATATTGGTACCATTATTAAGTGACAACATTTGCATTTAAAATTTTTCCATTATTTTGGTCTATATCACAATTATTACAAGTTTAATCCACCTTATATCAGAATCATGCTTTAATATCCATCGTAACCGTGGAAAATGTTGAACGTTGCGCAGGTAAAGTGCAGGTTGTACACTCAATGTTAAAATGATTTCGTAACTGTTTGTTATTGCAGCATCAAACACTGGCGCTATAAGAGATCAGCGTAGGTTCACCGCAGATTGTTTAAATACCTTTTATATTAATTTATTTAATTTAATTTTAATATTATAAACACGTCGTTTGCTAATTGTTATTAACATAATTATGTCTAAAAGATGTTAATTTTGTATTGTGCATTACAACAATGACAAATATAAAACTTATCTAATAATAAATAACTTAAAACTAAAATTGTAATATATTATAGTTATAGTTTCCAGTTACTGTCCTTATAATGTGAAATATAAAATTTTATTATTTATTTTTCTAATTTTAATTTAATAACTAGATTTCGGCTAAAAACTCATATCATTGGAATGAAAACTTTCTTTTAATGACTAATTTAGAATACAAAAACTTGGTTGTACAAATGATAATTAAGTCTTTTGTTATGTAAATGTCCTTCTAATTAATGAAAATTTAAATCTTAAATTTTAATTACGCTAGAAGACTAGAACAAGGTTGCGCTCACGTCAAGAAACTAGAAGACGAATATTATGATAACGAACTTTTATGGATTTAATTACAGAGTCGTTAATTATTAATGTTGAATGCACGATAGTGATGATTTTGGGTTCAGTTGCAGCTCATATGTCGATTCTAATACTGCGTCGTCATTACCCTGAATTGCCGCAAATTTAATGGTGTTTATTAAATATATATATTTTTTAGTAGTTAAAAATTAATATAAAGTTTGACATAACATATAATGGTTTAGGTAATCAAATCCAAACAAAAGATCGCTCTGTATTTATTTTATTATTTTATTTACTTAATTATTATTAATGTTAAAGCATAATTTTTTAATGATATGCTCGAGTTTTTGTTATATTGTGTACCTACTAACCAGAAAAGTAATAAATTATAATTATAATTATAAGTAATTATAATACCTGTACTTTCAAGTAAAATGAATAGCATATTTTCTCCTAAGCCAAGGAAGTGTGCTTGGGCCATATCTGTACCAGATTTATCTGACCGATTGTTAGGTAAATTCGTAGGTACGGATTCCTTTGGTTACGCTTATGAAATATTCGTTGTTATTTGTTGTTACCCATAAGATTGTATACTTTATTCAATTACAAAGCGAACCTAAAATAAATAAACAAATTCCTTGCACTGGTCGTTTTGCTAAAACGTAATCAGATAATAATAAATGTAAATTGAAAATGAAAGCAGTTCTGAATTTTCAAAATATATGATTTTACAATTTTTACAATTACAATATCGTTACTCATGCTTATTTTTAAATAAAATTCTTATTTGGCATTTGGGCTTTCACGATATTTATTTACAGCTGGACCTAAGTACGGCTCTGGCAACTCTGTTTACCTAAACTTAACGTGCATTAGTTTATTTCCGGTTCGTCTTGAAAGTGAATGCAGTATAGTTTAGATTCCGCCGTTATTGTCCTTTCCTTTGCGTTCTTCTTCAAAAAAACCGCATAGCCATTTTTGTGGTATGTAAGAATTAAATCTAAGTGCTTTTAAAATCATCGTTATTTTAGGATTGCAATTAGAAAGATCTACTTTAGAGGAATTTTAGTAGAAGTATTAATTAACTTAATATTCTTTTATCGTTTCTAAAGGCACCACGTGTTTTACTTTTTTTGGTCTTCTACCTGTTTGAGATGCTCGCATCGTTAATCGATTTGTAATTAAATTCTTTTCATAATTAAATAACACAAATTACAACTAAATGTACGATTCTATTTCTAAACTAAACTAATAACTATATTAATAGCCAATATGATGCAGCTATGAAATGCCCATCCCATTTGGCAACCAAACGTACGTCTTTATTTTACGCACATTCTCCATCAGCTTCCGAAAACACTATTAATCATTAATTTATAGAAATTTTTGTCAAATTCATTTCTTACGCAATACAGTATTTATATCAATATACTTTTTTAACTATTGCGACTGCTTGAAACGTAAAATACGATTTACTCAAACCAATGTCAATCTATATTTTAAATAAATTTTTGAAGTTCTGTAATGAAGGACATAAATTTGTTTTGGAAATAGTGTAAGTAGTAGTTTCTTTAATTTTGATGTTAAAAAGGTTCAGGTGGAACCATATGTTCCAGCGCTAGCGGTAGATTACTATGGATTTCATGTAATTCTACAAGATAATCTAAATCACAATCTAATATATAACCAATGTTTGAATCGTTAAGATGGTTAATTATATCTACAGATGCAAACTGTGCTTTATTTAAAAATGAAAACTCACCAAATGGTAGAAATTCCGACATTCCAGTATCATATAAGTTGTTTACGTCATAATACATTAAGTATAAGGTTTCAGAAGTAAGGTCGTGTTAGTCACCTATGTATTTATTGTTAGCTTTGGCATACCGATTGGAACATTGAGCCACACCACCTCTAATACCCCTTTGAAGAAACATAATCATTTTAATGTCGGTTAATAATTTTAACTAAACCTGAGTAATTTTAAGCATGGCATCAAAAGCTAAACCAGGAGCTGTGTAATAATGAAGGGGGTCAAGCTTATAAGTATTTGAACATGTTTGCCTAAAAATTTTCAAAAATGTATACTAAAAGGAAAATATCGGTTTTAGATACAAATTAGAATATTTCCTAATGATTTTACATTAAATTTGTTCCAAACATTTAAAGCATAATTATAATTTTATCGCTAATATCATCATGATAAAGGTGACTATGAAATGATTTTTAGAGGTAGACAACTTTTAGTCAGTTTATTTCAACTGTCAATATACACTACACCTTTGCAAATTAATAAAGAAAATTTATCGTAATTCACACAGTTAATTCTGGTGATAATTTTCTTATCGTTTTCCAAGTAATTTAATAATTTTTCAATACTAGTGTTCATAAACCTAAAAGAATCAATAAATCTGAATTTAACTTTAGTACCCTCTACTACTTTTGAGAAAGAAATCTTTCTTTATTCACAGGCAACAGTGATATTTGACCGGCAAAACTAGTTGTTAATTCCTTAATAAGAAAATGCAAATCGTAAGACGACCGAAATTACGTGAGAATCGGTGTAGTTTAAGTTATAATTCTGATGGGAAGCTCCCGATACTTACCTGTAAAATGGGTATGATCTCTAACTTTAATGTTACTGTTGGTAAATGGTTTTAGGCAAATATGACAAACTATAGCATTTGTTCAACCTCGGTAGGAGTTAAAGTTTCCATTGAAAATACGTTATTAATGATTACTTAAACCACTCTGCAATACCGAAAAGTTCTTAAATAAACCACGAAATGCAATTTTTTTTCTATACAACCTAAATTGAGATAAACCGTTGTCGAATACTTTAAGTAATAAGCAATACTAAAAGGTATGTGTTTAGAATAAAATGTAGTGCTATTATTTCCAAGGTAATTTAAATTTTGTTTTTAAATTCTTTTCAAATCGGCGTAAATCACAAACGCTGCCTTTTTCTGAAAACGAAAATTTTAAACTGTAAATGCATCTCTGTTTCATTTGAAAACCTAACAGAGCAATGCTTTAATTGGTGGCAGTGAATACTATGCGTTTGAAGAAGAAGATATGTTGTAAAAGTAGTTCAAACATCTGTTACATATAAATTTTCTGTGTCCCGCAGTTGATAATTGTTTAAAAAATGAGCTGACATATTCTTGATCCATACAAAATGGTACATAATATTTTTAACAGCAACAAAATTGGTAATAGACTCATCGGACTGAAAATTAGTTGGAAGAACCTAAACATTTATGGGCTTTCTATACTTAACTATTTTTGATTATTGCTTAATACAAATGGTAGCACAGCTTTATCTTGAATACAAAACAAATTGATAAGAAATAACTCATTTCCAATATTGTTAGATATACTTTCTTCGTTTATTTTCAACGACTAGTAGCATAAACTATATAAATGGCGTTTTCAAAACATCTTCACACTACATTGTTTTTTTAATATTAGGAAATTTTTAAAATTTTTTAAACTAGTACGTCAAGACAGAACGTCATAATAAGCTTATTTACACTACTAAAGTTTGAGGCAGAAAGAGAAATACATTTGAACCCTACTATATAATCAATGGGTTATAAAGCTTTGAACCGTTTTACACAAAATAACGTAAACATCACCCCGCTATAATAATTACTTCATGCGTTTGTTGCGAGAAGTATAGTTTTATTATACGAATTTACACTAACATCATTTAAAACAATTTTCGGTATAATATTTACTAACTTAAAAAAGATTGACACTGGATTTTATATATTAAACAAGAATCTGTTTTTTTATATTAACCATTTTTCAATGATGGCAATTGTTGATATAATTTGCTTTGTTAATCAAAAGGTAAATTTTTAACAACCGTCAAAGTGCAATGATGAACGTTATAATATACAATAAAAAAGAGATAAAAGAGCCCAACCAAAATCGAGCATACACAACATAAACAAAAGGTAATAATATGTATCCCACGGAAAAGTTGACATAGGCATTTACTATGTTAAATTACAAATTAACGTTTATCTTTTTTCTGACACAATTCGAACACAATATAACAATATATTATGTTCAATAAATAAAATATAACAAATTGATGGAATAATAATAAGTATTTAAAAAGTATTTTACTAAAAAATCAGTAAAACAAGTTATTTTTTATAAATTTTTGTTTAATTTTCAAATTTGTTAATTTATCGCTTGGTAATATTTTGCGTTCCCTAACCAGGGGTTCGATTCCGATTGCAGTATTTTTTTTATTAACTTTATTATTGATATTATAATGAATCTTTGTAACATTTTTTTAATTAGATTAAACTCATTTTATAAAAATTTTATTAATAATAATATCAGTAATAATTTTATTAGTAAAAAAATTACCGCAATTTGAATCGAATCCGGAGTTTTTGGCGTAAATTATTATAAAAATGTTTACTGTTTTTTTTAAATTAAATACGCTTTAAACACTTACATTATCAGATAAATTTGTTTTCATTTATCTATCTAATAAAATATGTTTCTATATTGTGCTCAAATTAGGTATGCCAGAAAAAGATATGCATTAAAATTTTAAATTTAACACTGAAAACGCCTATGTCAACTTTTTCCGTAGGACACAGTATATTGCTTATTAATACAAAACCAATATCATGTAAAATATATAAATTACAAACCTTGAATTTCTTAGCTTCAATTATCGCAATTAGACAATTACTTGTGTTAATACAAATAATATTTTGTATTAAAAGTTTTGTTCTAATATTAATACATTTAATCTAATAGACTCCTCATTTACGCCTATAAAGTCGTATTTCCAAAATTATATCGGCATCATTCAAACTTTTAATCACCATGTTGCAAGCAACAGAATATTATGTCAACATTTTTAACTACATGTACGGCATTAATAGCGTCAACGTTGATAAAAAATTGTACACGATAATTACGTTTTTAATTATTGTTCTTTCTAAAAAACCGTTTGCACTAATTATTTCGCTGCCGTTTTTATGAATTCTTTCTTGTGTTACTGTGTTAAGCAAAAATTGTATTTAAATTAAATATTACTTCATTTCTAGAATTGTCTTAGTTAATATCACACGAGCTCAGATTTTGGGCTAAATTGGGGATTAAAAATTTACTAGAGTGAATCTCGAGTAGTTTTGTCAAACATATCTAGTTAAATGACTTATATGAAACGTACAAACGTAAAATGTATACATTTTGTATGCATACCTCAATCTGAACTATAATGTCAGGGTCACCATTAACATAACAAAGAACAATACAAGTTATGCAACACCTTGTAAATTTGAAATCATAGTAAGGTAAAAACTAATTATTTGTTTTAACGTTAAGACATACAGTTATGTATTTTTTATCAACAATCTTAATAAATTTTATTATCTAACTTCCAAAAAAAAAACGTTAAGTATGCTTTGTTTTTGTAACCTTTTGAAAATAAGTTTAAAAGTATCAACAATAAAGCAAAACACTTTACATTATTGTTTTACGATGACTTACTTTATTAACTAAAAATATATAGTACCTATTCTATTTTAATAAAACAAATTGAGGTTATGTTGCTCACAGTCATAAATATTTCATGCAAAAATAAAATTTTTAAATAATAGCAGAAATTATCGAGATTATGTTGAACACATTCTCTTCAAATAAAGTTGTAAGAGAATAACTCCATAGCTCTTGTCCATCATGCAGTTACTTAATTCACCTGTATACAGGTTGGGCTGAATAAATTTTGCATATGCAAAAAATCTTTAAACAGCAATCGATACAATACTGGTAAAATATAAAAATAGTTTTCTAGTTTGACTGGTAATATAGTGAATCAAAAAGATCAATTTCTTCTACTTAATTTTTTTGAATACCAACCTGGATTTTTGTGGAAATTTAAAAAAAAAATTTTAAACTTTTAAGTATGAGGATCACTTGGTCTACCATTCATTTAAAATTTTAAGGATAAAGTAAGAAGTGATTTGAAAGCAAATTTTCATGTAAAAGGGTTTCCCACTAGTAAAAAAATTTACTCGCTTAGGAATTTTTGACTTTTCTTGACAAAATATTCAATTCTTTTTGTTTTATTTGATTAGATATTTACCTGTTTTAGTATTTATAGTGTTTAGCAGGTATATTTTCAAAATTTTTGGATAGGTCAATCTTGCTTCAAAGGAATTATTATTGCTAAATTAAAGACAAAGTTTAACTCAATACCAGTTAATTACGCCGAAGAATAAAAAAGATTCAACTTCTTTGATATCTAATGTCGCCAAACAATTTGTAATAAAAAATAGAATTTGTTAGGTTACATTCATAATTTAAACAATATTTTAATAAAAATGATTAATATAAAACACGATCTGTATAAACTAAGAAAATGCCAACAGTTAACTGTAACGGCAATTGCAATTCTTATTCAAGTAGTCACTCGATCAGACGTACAATGTCGTAATAATATTTACTTCATCCTGTCTAGTAAATCAACTTACCGTGTACTCATTTGCGGCCGGTAAATGGAAAATTACGGTATCTGATGCCGTAACGATTTTTGCCTAGTAACCATATTGTGATTTCAGAATCTCATTCACAACCTCCCATAATTTCCGACACCGACAATGTTAGGATTTTTTATCTATTTGACAGTGATACTCAAAATCATACTTAACTATGGAAACCAAGATAATATGATTAATTAACATATCTAGGTATATATTTTAAAAGAGAATGACAGGTATGAATAGAACAGGATGAAGTAAAATATCATACGGCCCACGTCCGTTAGGTGTTGACTTATTACTCTCGTTCATATTCCAGACTCGGCTCATACGCCATGTCATCTTGTCCGTAAAGCAACTTGTACTGTAATAAGTCACCTACCGGACGTAAAATACTATTTAAATAATTAATATCATTTCCAATATAATTTTGTTTATATTTTGTCTATGAGCTTTGCCTATATAAATTAAAAAGTCATCTTCAGAGTGTCTACAAATAATGAAATAAAAATATGGTTACTACTTACTTAGAATTATAAATTCTAACATTAAAGCGAGGTTTTAGCAAACCACATGTTCAGATTGTCAACGAGTTGAGGGGAGTACAGGCGCATTACTCGTACCCTCTCCGATTTATAATAACACAATCTAGACGAGACCATGCTAAACCAAATTAAATTTAATTTTCCTGGAATTATTATATTAAGCGCAGGTTTGCCGCCACGACCCATTTTCTTAAGAAAGATTACTCAGTTGCGGATTTTTCAGAACAATCAACAATAAACGAACCCGAAGGGCGAGTTCCCCATTAACTAGAGCGCTGTAAAATTACTTTACACACGAAGACTTGTTTAATATTTTTTTGGCCTACGATAATCCTCAAAAGTAAAAAAGAACAAAGTGATAA
>JALBCR010001573.1:0-43101 GCA_030710515.1 Abscondita cerata | reverse complement strand
CCATTGTGCTTCGTTCAGTTACGTATTGCTCTCTTATATTATTACTTTATATTTGTCGCAATAACATTCCTGTACACAGCAGTGAACTTAAGAAGCCATAACTATTGCGCATTGATAGTGGATTGTTGTATTTTAAACATTTTTCAAAAATCGTTTATTGTGTTGACCTTCAAACTATTTTAGATTTCCTGTTGGGGTGCCGGTGCCCTACGTACTTTGATTTTATGAAATTAAACGTCATTAATTGCCACACCTAATTGAGCTTGTGTAGTGGGTTTAGTGTTTTGTAAGTACACCCACGACCACTCTACAACTAATCGAGCCGTTTGCTGGCCAGGATTTTTGACATAGCTTTACATTGATTTCTTTGGTCTTTTAAATAAACTTGTTCCTGTAAAGGAATAATGGGGTATCAGAATAAAAATAAAACTTGTTAAAATAATAGTAACGTTAACTGCTTTTCCCTTTATTCAATAAATTAAAAAAACTCACGATATTTTTTTATCTCGTAAATGAAATAGCACATTATTATTACTTGAATCATTCAATTTTGTTACACTTTGTTAGATTCTTTACTCGATTCATTAAATAACGGACTTAGTATATTAATTACAATAACGTGTACAGTCTTCATCTTCTTTTGCGCATGTTATCCTCTTTTTTCCATATTACTAAATTGATGAAAGATGACTAAGTATGTTGCTACTCCAGCTACCATCTAAAAAAAAAATATGAAACAAAAAAAGTTTCTCGTTTTAGATAAAACTTACAGAATGTAGTAATGTCCAGTCCAAAGGAAAACAACCAAATACGCTAAATTTAAAATCTTCAACGTAGACTTGTAAGGAAAAAAGTTCAACCTACTTCACGTATAAGATTATATTTGTTAAAAATGTAATATTCACCTGCTTGTAGGGAAGATTGATTTACCCACAGATTTTTCTAAATCTTCCATTAATCTTACTGTCTTTTTTGCCTGTAACAAATGAAATCTTATTTAGTTATTAAATAAAAAAGACGATTATACGTAATTATTAAAGAAACAGTGTTTCTTCATCAAAGATAAAGTCTGTTTATGAAATTTAAAGCTTAATTTTACGATTTTGTTGTTCATAAACCTACCAAAAAATCTTGGGACAAATGTGTAAACAATTTACAAAAATTGATTATTCCGTTATTTAAAAAAATCGGTTATACCGGAAATGGATACCAACTTTGTTATTTTAAATACAATGCCTTAATTTTTATTTTATTTTCGGTTTCCGCGTAAATTTTATATATTCTACTACCAGGTTTGGCGTACCTATCTCTTACCAGTATTAAGAAAAAAATTAATTTCAGGCCTTAGCAACGAAAATTTGAATCTATCTACTGAAAAATTATTTATGAAATATAAAAAGCTGTTAAACGAACTTGTACAACAGTTAGACATGGTATTGAACTATGTTTTAATATTAGACATTTTTGAAATATGTTTCTACGGAAGTTCCGGAGTAACGGTAGTTAAGAAAATTAAAGTTGTTTATATTGCAAGTAAATTTTTATATTATCATTTGATACAGAATTTAATTACTTATCATCTGAAATATCATGTTTCTATACCTAAACTGAATGATCTTTATGTTAACTGCTTTTTTTCTACTTTCGTTTCCTTTTGCTATTATTTGTTTTTTTCATTTTCTGGTGATCATGTAGTAAATTAATAGCGTGCTTTGCAATCTGTTTTGCTACCTGCCGTATGATATCTTTAATCAGTTGGATAGATTACAAAGCAAATAATTAATTTACTACATCAACTCCAAGAAAAGTAAAAAACAGATAACTCGAAAATTATTTAGTTTAGGTATAGGAACATAATATATCAGCAGATGGGTAATTAAATTATACATCGAAACAAAAATATAAAAAACAGTTGCGTTTTTAAAAAAATGACTCTTTGACAATTTTAATAATAATAATTACCGAGGTCCCTTAGAAATAAATTTCAAAGATGTCTAATACAGAAAACATAGTCCAATACCATGGTAGTAGAAGATGTACAATTTTCCCAAAACAAAAATAAAATAAAAATGGGGGTACTGTATTTAAAATAACAAAGTATAACTGAAGTGACACCGCCATAAAAATATTTTCAGTAAGTTGATCATGTCCAGTTGTATAGAGTTACAAATTTTCAGCTGAATCGGTTTTTGCGTTCTCATTATTAGTCTAACATGCTATCGTCGAGACACACCCTGTATTTCATAAGGGTTCTCTATGCCTAATTGTTACAGTTTAAAGTTATTTCTTTATAACAAAAAATCTGTCTATTTACGAAGGTCAAATTCAAATATAAATCGTTTGATATCATTTGCCGTTTATTGCTTTAATTTGTTTTACTTATTTATTATACTGAGTGTTTAATATACTAACATTAATTCTGGATCAAATTCATTTATTTATTCGTATGGTAAAATTCACTCATTGAAAACTTAAATGGATCACCCTGTATATTAATATGTAATTTAATTTTACCTTCAAAACTAACCCCTATTTCATAAAGGCTCCCTATACCTAACCTCTGTGGTTTGAGAGTTATTTTATTTTTGTTCAAATAGACTTGTCAAAATATTAAATAATTATACAATTAGAGGAAGTACAATGAGAAAAGCTACACGTTTATTTTCATACTAAAAATAACATCATAAATTACAGAAAAAGTGATACTAAACATAGTAAAAATGTAACTTGCGACATCTCGTGTAAACATTGACACGTACGAACAGTATAAACTAAGAAAATTGCCGTTACAATTAACTGTTGGCATTTTTTAGTGATACTAAACGTAACGACAACAAAAAAATAAAGACAACAAATAATTAATTAATAAGTTTGAAATGCACGTTCATATAATGAAATTAGGGCAAAAAATTACGAAACAACTTATAACAGGTGGTTGATTTCATACTAACCAATTTTGTCAACAAGTGGGTTATCTAGTTTAATTTTCTATCATTTGTAACAAAATTCTGAAAATAAAATTAATACTGTACCATCTCTTCATGTTAGACAAAGGTTAGACTTACTAAAAGTAAATTAAATTTGTTATTTGATAGTGCAAAAAATATACAACGTGTTCCATTTGGGTTAACTAGTCGTTTATTTGTTATATGGTCGAAATTTATGACGGTATTAAACGCTTTGTATATCATTAAATAAAACAAAATTGAAGCAACAAATTGAACAGAATTTCGTTGTTATAAAGTGTTCTGGAAAGCCTAAAATATTGAAATAACTCTTAAACTATAACAATTAGGGCATAGAGAACCCTTACGAAGTATGTGTTAACTTTTATGTAAATTATATATATAAGATAAGAAGATCAGATATTATGTTCCAGCATGGTATTAACAATAATAAAAGAAAACTGCCAACAACTTGCTAGAATGTGATTTCCTAAGTGAACGATTTTACACTCCGGGCCCCTGCGCACCCTTAAGGCGTGTTCACACGGTACACTTTACACCAAATGCATGTGTTTTTAATTTGGCGTTTTCACACTCAAGCGATATGATAAAAGCTATGGTAGCGCCGACGCTACAATTTCTGCAGTTAATGCACGTTTACACACGACTCACTTATATTGTCGCAATTTGTTCATTATTATTCTAAGCAGCGTTGCATGCAGGCAAACATGGCAAAAAAATGTAAAATTTTCAAATGACCCTGTAACCCCTTATTGAACAGATAAAATTAGAGTGATAAAACAAAAGCATGGACCGAGATTTATCAGTTATTTTATGTCATACCTAAAATAAGATAAAGAAAAAAATTATGTTTATTTATTTGTTTAAATAATTATCGTGTTTACATAATCAATAGAAAAAATTATATTTTCGTCATTTGCCAAGGTAAACGACTTTTGTCCCTTTATTTCATTATCATGCCTACCACTTCTCACGGCACTACCTTGATGTAGGTTCTGCAACCTTCTTGTTTGCGTAACCACATACATATCAACTGGACAAAAACCATCTTTTGGAGAACCAAATTATGTAAAGTTATAGCAGCCTTTACAATATTTTTTTCAAATGGTTTAGAAACATTTAGAGTTCTGTGAAAAATTCTTTGCTTGTTACTAAATATACCAAAGGTCACCATAGGGTTGTGTCTTCCAAATGGTCGTAACAAATTTTTGCTTAATGCGAATACCTTCAACCAAAACATTTGGCAAGTTTAGATCTGTTTCTTGTTGGATCAGGAATACTCAGCGTACCATTTTTCATTTTTGTCCAAAATACACTCTCTTGAAAAACCAACAAATCACAATGCTTTGCATAAGCTACTATGTCTACATAAACAAACTTATAATCTGAATCTGCCACCGCCATTAGAATTATGAAAAAGTAATGTTAATAATTCAAGTTCATCGAGCCACAATGCCAAAATTTTGAACCCGTATGTGTCCAATGCAATGTAGAAAAATGTGAACCTTTTGAAAGTTTTCTGAAATATTCAACCAGCCTTCTTTGTGGAAGGTGTGGATAGATATTCTTTTTTAAAATCATCCCATAACGACGACATACCGTTTGAACACTTTCGTTTATAGTTGAGGATACCTAGTTTTATAGGTATAATGTAGATTCGTAAATGTAGCCTCACTAGCGAAGTATATGTAGAATTGTTCTTAATTTTTATATTCTATATACAGTATGTCCCCGGGATTGAGTTTACAATAGGTATGATTGACCAAAATTTTCGAATTGGAATTTCATATTTTGGGTTCCGCCCTGCTTGGTCTGAAACTTATTTTTAGTTTACTTTCGATTTTTTCAAGTCAAGTAAGCCTTTGACAGTTGAGCAAACACTATTTTAGTTCTAGGTAAACTACCCTTTTCGTGCACAGTACGCCAAAGTGTTACCAAAAAAAGTTGTTTAGAATTAACAGTTTTTTTTAACTACTTTGATAAAATCTAACATTGGTCAGTTTCCTTTTGTGTCAACTTTAAGCAATTTTTCGCGAGCTCATTGTGAAGCAACGGGAACTGAATGTTTGTAACCGGAACGTTTTCGCGACTTAACGGGTGAAGGGAAAAATAATTATGACGTCATACAATCCATACACCGGGAACTCAAACACTGCCCGTTGTCAACATGAGAGTTACAAACGGTTCAAGAAATGTTAGATTATGTTGTTCTAGGTAAAGTCTAGTTTTATCAGTTTTTTTTAGTAAGATGTTAGCTCTGTCATAATCAACTTCTTCTCCTTCGTAGTTTAATGATATCTCTATCATTTGATTTTGACCATTAATTTCAGATTCAGACATATTTATTTTCGTATTGAAATATATATTGACAGTTATTAAAAATACAGGTTAGATTATACCATCAGTGTTAACCGTTTTATTTTTACGAATGTTTGAGCGGGAACTGTCGATGACGGAATCATGAGTAAGGTGGGGATAACCGTTTTGTTTAACACAGGAACACATGGTAATTCGCGAAAAAATGCTTTTTATCTTCAACTTGGTTTTGTGTCAACTTTGCGTCAGTTTGACTTTAAAGAAACAAATCTGCAATTGACACTCATACCTTGAGAATGGTTAATGATCACAATATAAGGAATTTTTTATTAAATTATTAAAACATAAAATATAGCAGCTGTTATATGATTTTTTAATACTTTGGCATCATTAGGTAAATTTTCTGCATACACTACTTGTTTTAAACGTCCGCACAAATAAAAATCAGCAATAGTCAAATCTGGGCTCCTTGGGGGCCATAAAACTAGTCCATTCCTACCCATCCAACGGTGACCAAATTTATGGTTTAACCAATTCACAACAATTTGTGAATAATGCGCCGGACAACCATCGTGTTGGAAATACATTGATCGCCGATAATTGAGAGGCAACTCACCTAAAACGTCATCGAAGAAATTGTCTAGCATATTTAAGTATGTATGCTGGTTAACATTATTATCAAAAAATATGGCCCTATTATTCCATAATATAGCACACCATACATTGACTTTAACAAAATATTGCCGGTGATTTGTAATTTTAAAAAAGGATTAGTGTCACTCAATATCGAACATGTTGCGAGGAAACAGTTCCATTGGTAGAAAATGTAGCCTCGTCTGAGAACAAAATGTTTCGATAAAAATAACGATTACTTGCTATTTTGCTTCCTATCCATAAACAGAAATCTAGACGTTTTGCTTCGTCTCCTGGTTCCAAAGTATGATTAAAAATGGGTTTGTAGGGATAAATCTTCCGGTCTTTCAAAATTCGTTGTATGTGTGATTTACTAATGCCTAAACGAAGCGACCGCTTCCTCAAAGACAGTTTTGGATCATTTTGTACCGAATCTAAAATTAGCAGAGTAGCGACATCGTCTTCATTATGTATTCTCTTAGCTTTCTTTACATTTAGTACTGAACCAGTTCTTAAAAATTTCTTAATAAGCTTCTGTACACCCATATGTGATACATAAATATCTGGAAATTTTTCATTAAATCTTTTAATCACGTAACGGTAACTTTTTCCACGTCCATAACACTGTACTAAATATATTTTCTGTTCTAACGTTAGCATTTTATTGTAAAAATATTGTCATTACTTCGCAATGAAAATCAGTTTTGTAATATTACTTTAACTTTATTAAAGATAACGACACATGTCATACTACAATAAACACTTGACATGTAATCGATGTTTTTGGTTTTTGTAAATATTAAGCCACCTCATGCTATTATTGCTGTTTAAATTGCAATACTCACCAACACTGGAATTTATCAAAGTAGGCCGATCATTCTGAAAATTTGCATAACGCCATAACTGTTAATTCTAAACAACTTTTCTTAGTAACACTTTGGCGTACTGTAAACGAAAAGGTAGTTTACCTAGAACTAAAATAGTGTTTGCTCGACTGTCAAGGCTTACTTGACTTGAAAAAATCGAAAGTAAACTAAAAATAAGTTTCAGACCAAGCAGGGCGGAATCCCAAAATATGAAATTTCAATTTGAAAATTTTTGGTCAATCATACCTATTGTAAACTCAATCCGGGGACATACTGTATAATATTTTGTAAATGATGTATTATTTGTAGGAAAAGTCGTCAATGACAAATGGAAATATATCCGACATGCTTTCGCAATTTAATCAAAAAGATAAGTGGCGACAAATGAGTGAAGAAATACATATACTTTGATCAGCTTCAATTTTTGTTGAAGATTTTAGAAAAAAATGATACTAAATCCAGTGTTTTCGGCAATACGGAAACTCAACATAGTGAAGAGGAAGAATCATCTGTGTCATCCCTAACCACAAAAGCAGCACCTGCGGCAAAGTCCTCCTGTACACGAAAACAGAAGCAAATACGAAATAGATGAAACAGACAAGGTAATTTTAAAAGCATTAGAAGCTACTTGCCAACTTCTACCAGTAATCCTAGAAATAGATGAGGATACCGCTTTTTTTGAATCGACAATACCTTCTGTGGAAAACTTCAGAAGGTGAAAAACTAGAGTTTTGCATGGGGGTACTACAATTAATAAAATAAATAAAAGAAAAACGATGTGAGGAAGAACTCCAACCTCCATCGACGCACTCGTATCACTATCCGTCGGGATTCCTTTATTCATCTAATTCAACACCAACTTCTGAATACCACGCCAGAATTATTTGCTGAAGCAAATTTAATACAAAGTAATTATTCGTACATTACGGTTTATGTATTTACTAGTCTTTAAGCGCGTCCTACGGACGCATAAATTTTAATTTATAACTTTTGACTTTTAAGGTAAATAATGTATACAAAAGATGTTTGTCTTGTTAAGACAAACATATTTGGTTATAAAAAAATTTAATTTTGAAGTTTGGGGAGAGTGGGTGTAACTAGCCCCCACAGGGGTTAAGTTAGAGTTTCAAAAACCTTTTTATCAGACCGCCTTAAAATTATCGAATGGTGTAGTTTTTTTGAAACTCTTCGAAGGAGATGATAAAAAGACAGACAGAGATTTCAAGGAAATTATAATAATTAGGTGATTTCAATTATTACTTTACTATTTTTATGCGTTAAGTTCGTTATGTTCAGTTTATATACATAGTTATTTTTTAGTTATTTGTAAGTATGACGGAATAAATAGTATTTTTATTCACAATTAGTTAGTAACATACAGGTTTTTGAACCTTGTAAAAGTTGGAAAGTAAGAGATTTCAAGAATACCTTGCGAAAAGGTTGAAACACTAGTCAGTAATGACTAACAATTGGTCCGAAAGTAGCCACTTTCCAACCTACCTCGGCGCCACTGTCGTATAAACTACATGTTTATAAAAAACTTCCGCTACAATTGTTGACATTTGACAGTTTAAAACTGATTTTATAGGTTACACTTACTACATAGATTTTGATTTTATAATAATAAAGATATGGATTGTACAAGTATTACACAATTTTGGACGAAAAAAAAAGAACACTCTCGAGCAATTATTTGAAGTTTGTATAAATATTGCTATTAATTTAATAAAATTATGTAAAACCCAGTTCTTGCATATGTAGAGTGCCAAACTCACCAAGCACAACGTTGAAATGCTTATTATGCTTCTATTTGTTACAAAATCTAATTATGTTATTGGTCATTATTAAGTAAGCTACAATTATTAAAAAGCCTAATCGATTTTTCAACTTCCTATAAAATTGTACTGTTGTAAATGAATGACGAGCATATTATTTATACTATTTCGTGCAGGTAGATTAAGAAAACATTCTTTATTAAGAACAGGTTGTTTTTAAAATTGAAACTGCCTGGTGACCTAACATGTGTGTCTGCTTGTGACTAGTAACTAATTGATTTCTATAAATTACAAATTCGTACGATATAATTAACTCCATGGGTGACGTTTTATTTAATTTCAAAGGAAGTGACTGGTTACTAATTCGTATTACTCTAGGTTCCTTTTTAGTATTTGTGTGTGGATGACCTAAGATTGTTTATTAATAGTAATATGGTGTTTTTAGTTTGATAAAATGACAACTAAAATAAAATCAAGAGATAACTCCTATTTTAAATTGTGGTTTTTCATACCCCATGTCTTGAACCATAAAAAAGAAAAATTTTACGTGCTAGGTTTAACATGGGCAAAATTAATTTGAGATTCAATTATAAACACAAATTAAGTATATATGTAGGTACTACTAAAGTTTACAAAAAGCCTAAAACGACAGAACAACAGAACAGAAAAACAATAACAAAACACATAGTCTTGTAATAATAATTATTTACTAAAATAAATATTAATTGTAGAATTGTCGTGACTTTCGACGTGAAGAGAAGTAATGCCTTGGTGCAAGTCTTCTTTGGAGAAATGAAACTGTTGAGTTGATGGACTGGAACAGATATGTCGGGCATATTTTCTACAGGTACAGAATCTTTGGTAGAGAGCATGCTAGCAATTTTAATTGCCCATCTAAGGAACTGCTTACGTAACCTTCAGCCACCATACTCGATTTCCAACCTCCCATTTTTTTAAATTAAGGATATCTCCTCCACTATTAGCAAATATAGTTGCTGCTGTGCGGCGAAAACAGTGGCCAGTGTATGTATTTACGTCACTTAGTTTTAAATAAGTTGCAATTTTTTTAGGAAACTGCGCAATGGAGTTATGACCATAGGGTTGTTTTGTCAATTTGCCGTATTTCATTTGCAAGAAGAATCGATCACCCTCAACTTTATTACGTAGATTAATGTAAAGTTTTAGAATTGCGAGTTATTCAGTATCAATCACGACAAATGATCTCGGCTGGTAGGTTTTTCTATTTGGAATCATAATAATAGCTCTTCCTTCTTGAAGGTTTATATCTCCTGTTTTCATTTTGAACAGCTCATCACTTCTGCATGCGTCTGAGATACCAATAACTAAAGCAGCCTAAAATGTTGAAAATAATGAAAAAAGCCAATAAATGAATACCTACGATTCATACTTTACATGGCAAAAACTTAAAAAAAAATAGAAAATGTGCTTGATTTTTTAGGTTGATATCCCAGGATTTGCTTTTTTAAAATATGCTACTAATTTGCAATATTTCGAGATATCAACATTCTCCTTCAAATTAATAGTACTTTTGAGCATAGAGTACTGACACCACATGGAGGATGGTTTTTTAGTTTTAGCCATATTACCAAAATAAGCTAACAGAACACTTTCGGAAGTGTAATTTTCACCTTCTTCTTGGAGCACCAGTCGCAGAAACCTTTATACGTTTTTCGTATCGTAAATTGCTCTTCTCTGGTAGAAGATCTAATGTTAATTTTTGCTGGGGAGTACACTGAATTTCACTATCCGACATTTTTTTCAGTTATATTAACTAAGCCAACGTACATTTTATAAAAAAAAACTGACAATCGTGCATCGCTTTCTAAATTTTGCCGAAACAAACGATAACGCGATGATACATTTTATTAATTTTTAAATAGCTAATTGTGAATAAAAGAGTATACAAACCTCGGCAAAAGTTCCATTTTTGTTTCTTGAGAAGAGTCCACCGAGAGGCAAAACCTCAAGCTAAACTTTACTTCTCTCGAAATAAGAATGGAATACTTTCCGCCTCGGTATGTAATGTACTATTACGAATCACGTTTGTTGTGTAACATACTATTATACACCTGTTTGGTTACAGGTTAGATTTCCTCTAATAATTCGTACAAATATATATTTGTTTCGTCTGTTAGGACCATTTCTAGGTGAAGAAAGGTTATGAATTGATCTATTGCCCTATAGACCAAACGAATACAAATATTCTTAGCTTAGCTTACAGAAACTCCTTCATAACTTGTTGAAACTTACCTCATCTTTAAACGCAACAAAATAATATACAACAGCTAAAAATTCCGACCAGTTATACCATATCCAATAAGTAACACAAAAATACATGACAGAATGCTGTTTGTTAAAGCTTTCACTTGTTATCCAGAAAAATGCCATCAATGTAAAAAACCAACTCACAACGACTTTATAAAACAGAAAAACGTTAAATACTAAATTGATTTCCTTCGCTAATTCTTTTATTTTTTTCAAAGTTTTTATTATAAATACGATAGATACCAAAACTTCTCTTGATTTTTTTATGTAACTGTGAACAATTTTAAACCTTTTTCGTAAGTCACTTAGGAAACATATTAAAAAGCACATCAGGTGGACGTTCAATAACATGCTGATCCAAACCAACTGCGAACATCCACTTATTTCAGAATAGTGATAAAAAACTAGTAGTACTGGTATTATGTTCAACAACACGCTTACTAATACTGTCATATAAAGATAAATCAAAACAGTAATTAACCGTTTTCTAGAATGCGGGTAATCGAAGTCAACTCTTGCAGTTTTTATAAATTTTTCATCAATTTCTATTAAATTTCGTATTGCAAAAAAAATGCGTTCACGATAGTGAAATGACAAGAAAAAATATTGGAACACTCCTGCATAACTGAACAGATAGTAAACAGTGGCAGTAACTTTTTCAACTGAGTCAGTGTACATTGAACAACAAAACACGTGAAGAATAGTTGCAAATGTTACAATCACCATAAATATGAAATTCCAAATTTTTAAATAATTTTTTTTCAAATTTTCCTTTTTGGTTGACAGAGGCCACATAAATAAACCAAATAACCTTGAAACTTTTTGTAGCGGTGAAAGCACATAGTATAAATTATAATTATTTTCGAATTTCATCATTTATAACGAACTGCGATATCATTACTACAATGAATTTCATAATTTAACTTAGTTGATGTTTTTGTATGTGTTCTAATTGCTTTCAATAAAATTAAAAACGCTTATTCTATAGTAATTGGATTTTTTTTAATTAAAAACATTAGACAAATGCTTGTCTACAGTAACTATACAATCGGCACATCTTACCAGCGTATGATTTTTAGCAACAAAATTTCTTGCAAGGGTGTGTTAAAGTAGATTTGGTTAATCGGCAATTGAAATAGTTTTCTCGATTTAAGAGCTGTTTAATCGGTTACACACATAATACGTCATACAAAAAAAAATATATCAGTAGCAATACACAATATCGTGGTCTCTCGGTGATATTCACACATATAAATATAAATCAATTAGCAACACAGCAAACAGGTAATAGACAAACCTCGATAGCCATTGTTATTGAGTGAGACGGGTCCTTATCCTCCTTGAGCGTCGAACTTATCCCGCTAGCTACGCACACAGAGCGTGTGGATTCAAATGTAACAATGAGTAAATTAATTATAAGCGTCACCTTGACTTAAAACGTACTTCATCAAAACAGTCAAGGTTACTTTAATAGTAATACCCACAGATTAATGATGTGGTGGGGTTAAGACAGATGCAGAAAACTCTGTGTCGGTCTGTTTTTGATGTTTCGGGGTCGTTATTTCGCCTGACCTCCAAACAGACGCCATATTTTTGTTGGTGTTATTTTGCGGGAATTTTAAAATTGCCGATACACTGAATGTATGAACAAGTAAACTTCATGCCGCCCACATTGATATCGGATTTTTTATTGCTTTCACACTTTAACAATAAATAATTGGAAAATTGAAGTTGAATAAAACCGTTTGTGAAAACAAAAAAAACCTATATTTTTAATTTTAATAAAAACATTTCTATTCCAAACTAATTTACGTCTACCAGTAAAATTTAAGAAAGCTCATAAAATACACAACTTTTTAATTTACCTTTCAGGTTCTTTGGGCAGACCAAAAACACAAACAACTTTTTGTTTAGTGTTTGATTTGCAAGGGGAACCATACACCAAGTTCCACCCGACCCTTACCAGACATTTTTACACCACAATCACAAAACACGTAGGGACGTTTTCAAACAGCAAACACTAAATAAATACTACTAAACATAATCAAGTCATAAATACGAGACCAAATAGATAATAATTAATAAATTGAGGTACACCAACACAAATAAGGTTTAAAAAGTAAACATGGGTGTAGTACCGCACTGCACTAATAAACACTTCTAAATACTCATTAGTCCTAAACACGATAAAATTAGACAATAATAAATAAATATTGAAGCTTATAAATCGTTTGTTGTTTACAACGCACAATAAAATGGAGAATTAACGCATGCGCAAAGAATCTCTACAACTCGAGTTTCTTGTCTGTCTTAACCCCACCACATCATTAAATCACTGTGGTAATACGAACAAACAAGATAAGAAACCGTCAGTACAAGTAATTGGTCTAGCGACAACACAGTTCTTTTGACATTAACGTATAGTTACCCTGGAGATAGATTACTTAACTAGGATCACACACGTTTATCGTTCATTAAGGCGTCTTTTTGGAGCGTTTGACTACAATAGTTCCAAGTTATAGTTGAAATGGTTTGGTACTGGTAATTGGACCGTTTGGCACATTTTACGCTAAAATTGAAATAGCTGCAAAGCAAAACACTGATGGCAATTTCCGGTTGACGGCACAGTATGTAAGGAAAGCCCTTTCGGTGATTTAAGACGAAACACCCCAAAGTCGTCTGGTCTTGCGTGACAGAACTTGGCGCTTTCTAACAACATAGGTTTATTTTGGCATATCAGTTCCTCAAGTGCAATAAAGGTCGAGAGGTTTAATCCTTCTAATTACAACAGCAAAAGGCAGTAACGGTTCCAGAAGACAACCCACAGTTTCTGGACATAAATCAAATCTCAGCCAGACATCAAGCAAAGTAAATCCCAGAAAATACGGACGAATGTAAAGACACTGCAAAACGTTTATTCTAAACAACATTCCGGTTTATTTCTTGTTACATACCCGATGTAATTTAAGTTTCACAACAGGCGTATGGTTAGACCAACTTCGGATTAATCCATCACTTGTATTTAGAATTTCCTGAGTTCCTTTTTACAAAACACGACTTCCAATCCAAACACAAAAAAATTGGATTTAGACGTTGACCTTGTCTTATTATTAAACTCGCAGAGAAACTAGACAGGGCCGTAATAAATGAAATGACACGTATGCAGAAAACTTTTAACGTTAAAAAATAAAAGCTAGCAAACATGAATTTTTTATCGTATACATGTAGGGTTATATTTCTACTTTTTTCAAGCAAAATATCAATACTTGAAAAGTTTATTAACATCTAATGAAGGTATAAAATTATTTTGCATTTAATAGTTTTAGAAAGTAACATTACCATATTACATCGAAAGACTAAAATCAAATCCTGTATTTGGCTGCGATGATGCAACGTGTGACAAATGTAAAATTTATTGAGTGAATACTTTAGGATGGGTTGACACAATGATATCGATTGCTTTTATTTATGTCAGACCGTTGATTGAAATATTGGTAAAGATAGTCAACCGCTTGTATTTGCTTGTATCACGGATGCAATTCACATATGCATGTTGGGTTGCGTTTTTGTTTACTTTTTTCACCTGTACTGAAGCGCTAAGTTATAATGTGTACGATTCTTGAAATAGAATAGTTCAATTTATTCCACCGTTGTAAAAATGGCGCAACATACAATCCGTAAAATTTACTTTTGTCAATACAATGTTGCAACGTTTTCAAATATTTAGTAAACGTATTAACTAGTAATTAAAAGTGACGAATTTTTCATTTATGAATAATACCATTGATGATACATATCTTGGATTTTAATGACAATGTTTTTTTTAATAATTTACTAAAATACATGCGAAGCGTTATTTGTTAAAACAGTTTGGTTTGGTCGGTGTTAGATAAATAAGAAACAATTATTTTACAAATTATGCTTGCACTTTATTTTTAACTTGCAAATAATAATGTTGACATTTGTTTGTCATTTAATAACTTCGTTAGGAATAAAGTAGAACATACTGGGAGAAATACCACTAGAGTTCAGAAACGCAAAATTATTGGTTTTTGTATCTACTTGTTTTACGTGTTCAGTTGAAAAGGATTTTAAATAAAAATTGGTTTTCAAATTTTTCAATTCAAAAGGCAACAAGTTACCGTGTTTTTAGGAAAGTGGGTTCCACTAGACCTTCAAATTTAAATTCACTTGGTAATAAAACCTATTCCTATTACTTCTAAAAATAAAAGTACTAGATTTTAGCTTGAGGTGTGTTGTCTCCCCGACGCGGTGCGGATAATACGTGTATAATACACTATTCTTTTCTGTGACGAAATAAATGACGATTTAATATTGAAAAATCATATTACAATAGAATTAGAAAATTATTGAGGGAAATTTGGTGAAAAATAGTACCCACTTTTTTCCCGAGGGAAAAAATGAATTTACAAAAGTGACACTTTGTTATCTGTTAGTAGAGATAAAAATTTAGGATTTTACTCTTGAAACTGTATCAAAATATCATGGTTTCGAATTAAAATAGTTTAATTAAAGTAAAAATAGCTATTAATTATAAACATTGTTTCAAAAATTACAATTCCAACTGATCTAAAATAATAGTAATAATTTACAAACAATTTACACATAAATAATAACGTACCTAATACAATGCTATACATAAAACATATTGAAACAAATGTATTACGAGGAGTCTTCCGGATTATCGTTTATGAGTCACATTCCTTATCGGCTTAGTCAGAAATTCTACAATTGCATACTTTTAGCAACACCTTTAGTAAATGAGTAGGCTTGTTATAATATTGTTTAGATGCAAACAGTTGAGTACGTTAGATTGTAATATAAGAAAATTCAACATTCGTTCCAACATAAAAGGGATAGCGTTTCTATGTTAAAAATTTTAATTTCAATGACCAAAATTTAGAAATTTACTTGCGTAAGCCTAATAGATTTTAAAACATTTTCAACGGATAAACGATGTTAATGTAATAAATATATGAGTATGGAATTTTCAAAGTATTTAAAGAAATTGTTTTTTTTGGGAGAACGTTTTTCAACGATTTCTTTACGAAATTAATACTTTTAAATCTGCAGGTTTTTTTTCATAATAATAAACTTTATTCACATGTGTATGTATACAATCTTTGTACATATATGTGTTTTGCTACGGTTAATTGAAGAAAAGTAAGTGTTGCCGGCAGCCGAAGAGTAGGGCGTGGGTGAGAAAAAGGATCCACCGCTTCTTCAGAACTGTCTTGAATTAATCCGAGGGCGCCATAGTCCTAATGCGTGGATACAAACCTGCTTCCGAACTAAAGAAACAGACGCAACAATCAACCGTAACAAATTAAAGGAGCAATAAATACAATAAAGAGAGAGAGACACAAGTAACCTACAAAACGTTATATTTAATAACACACCATAAAAAAAAGGAACAGAGCACAATTTAAATATATCCCCTTACAACTTAAGTTAATTCTACGAAGCGTATTCGTTCGTACCCATATATATTTCGTACACAAAAGAAGGAAGCAATATACAATTAATAGCAAGTTATTAATTTATGTGGTACGCCACTGGCGTTATATAATCCTAACAAGATGGCGACGTGACCCCACCCGTACAATACGAAGGTGTATTTAGTGTTCGCAGTTGCAATATTTAGCGTAAAAAAAAGTATCGGAGATTTAGGTGTTTCCCCAAAAAGAGCGCTCTTCCGTGGTATTACACTTCTACTCTAAAGATCCCCAAGCAATGGTGGGTAAATGAAGCAAGTTCGCGCCTTTACGGTACACATTCGTGTATAGATTGGGCCAGTATATGCGCCACAACAAGTTAATTAATTATATTGTAGTGAATTAACAGAAAAAAAATTATAAATACGTGAACAAATACGTTTCGAGTTCCAAAGATTTAACTGCACTTAAGGTGCCAAGACAAGTTGTACTTATTTAGGTGTTACGCTTGAGACGTTTTCAGTAGCAGTGTGACGTCCCGGAGATGGTTTGTTTTCAGCGTAGAAGTATAACTAGAAAGATCTGACCTTATGTTGTAGATAGAGGTTTACGATGTTGACACACAGGAGGAGATACAGATATGTGGTGTCGGTGCCGGCTGCGGCGACCCCTAATTTCGGTAGGATGTCCCGTACTTCAGCAATCTTAACAGCGAACCCCAAGTATGCGACACACGCAGCGACAAGACAATAACAGGTAGAAAGAGATCCCACGATGAATTTAATCAGCCAGGTAATTGGTTTTGTTTAGGCCAAAAGAACCTTTAAAGCCGAGTAATTTTAATCCCGGAGTACTCGCCTTATCTGAAAATTATGCACGGTGTAACGTTGAGGAAGCCATGAAGAATATTTGTCGTACCTGAATGCAATCGAGCGACCATTAGAAGAAATTAGTACACGCATCCGTCCTAAGATAAACTTCGAAAAATCGAGTAATCAATCCTTTCCCCAGCTAAAAATATACCGCTATACATTGAAAGTTTGCAGGGTCCTCATACATACCACTAGAAAATTTGACGGAATTACGATTAAGCACTCAGATGAAGGCAAATTTGAATTTCGTAACACGACGTGATGGTGGTTGTTACAAGGCGGAAATTGAAGAAACCGAAAATGTATTGGCCAATTAGGACAACGCGGAAGTTGAATTCTGGGAATTAAATCCCCAAAAATTTTCGTTAAGGAGCGAATACGGAGAAATGTCGCGTTTACACCTCGACTCCTTGCATTGGGTGTTGCCTAACTCACAGTGACCGTTACAGTTTGTCATGATGGTATAACCATTGTTATAACCTTACGTAAGAAAGATACAAATAAATATTATTACATTGAACAATTAACAGACAATAGAAAAAAATATATAACAAAGGACACACATTTAATTAGTACGTCGACAAAAATCAATAAATTCTTGTATATTGTAGAACGCATGTTTTTTGTTTGTTTGTCAACATTGACTCAATGCACCAATATTTCAATCAACGGCATGATGCATTGGCAACAATGTCGTGACTTAGCATAAACTATCAGCAAAATTACAGTTTTCTATTTCACATTTATCGACAATACTGTTCTGTAAATTCTACAATACAATTGACGTATTTTCTTAGCACAAAGCGATACTACCGACCTTTGATGTTTAGAACAAGTTTCGGGGTCGCATAATCCCGTAAGGTTGACTATCTTTACCAATATTTCAATCAACGGTCAGACATACAGCCGCATTCCAAAAATATATTCATAATAACAGAGAATATAGCTGTCCAATTTGCGCTGTGCAGTATTAACGCGTGCGGTATTTTGACAGTAAGCATATGCGCGATTCACTTCTTAACGTCTTGAGCGGAAATAGCGTTAACGCATGGGGTTATTTACGTATGAACACCTCTAAGCGGTATTCCGGATACCGCTGAAAAATGACATGCGCACTAGGATTGGAAAGTAAAAATGTTTGTTTGGTTAGGTTAGCAGCCTTAGATTTACAAAGCGCTTTTTGGAAAGAGTGATCTGAATAATCCGATCAATCGGAACAAAATACAAAGGTGTCAAACAGGAAACTAAAATGAATTGTAGGTTAAATTAATTTAAACACGTCAAAGACGTCAAACGTCAATTTTCCTTACCGAAGATACGGCGCGTTCTTTTATTCGTTTGCCATATCTAAAAACTATTAAAAGTTATTACTGCACAGTGTAAAGCTAAATTAAGGGTATACGTTAATCGTAAGTGTAACGCGACGTTATAATAATTTGGCTATATATCTCTATTGTTTAAGCAAAATACGTTAAATTTACGTTATATTTATGATAACTTTAGCACTGATATAACTTTCGACGAATTTAAGATGTATTTAGTCGTTATGTTGGGATAAAAATTATTGATTTTCGGTTATTGATAAAGAAAGAGATATTAATTGTGCCAACTCACCCCGACTATTCAGGGCTGGTTGACATACAAGTTGACTAAGGCATATATCAAGCCTTTTGGGAAATTCAAGCGAGATATGGGTTCAATTTAGGTCAGTACCTAGCATAAATAGAAATACCCCAACAAACAAAATAGGCTGTCTAATGTTTGAATAAAAGTTTAAGCAGTTTACGCAGTTCAGCTACAAGCTGAATTATTGTCGAGTATTAGCCGGTATAACGTTTGTATAGCTTTTAAACAGGCAGATTTGGAGAACCAGTTCAGCCACTTCCAGTATTCAGGCTGATCTGTGAAGAGGAAATAGCACTTCTTCAGCTAATTTATACAAATTTTGTTTAGCTATTAGTTTATGAACTGCTGATTAGCTGAATAAGATGCCTGGCTGAAAAAGAACTGAAGTAGTTTCTTGTTAAGCTTTTAATCAGCTTAGCTTTTTTTTACATCCCTTTTTAGTTTTTGTGTGTTCTTAATTTTGTTTTCTTTTTTTTTTGTATGTTTACAGTGCAAATTGAATCAATTAATTACAATAATTAATTATACAATATTTATTATATTTTATTTATATCTACCTGCCTAGGATTCGATTCATCAACCTCTTGATCCGTAGCCCAACGCGTACCGAACCACTCCAATTGGGAACCTATATTAAAAGTCTTTCAAAACTTTTATACATTATCAATATAAATAGGTTGAAAAAAAACAGAGTAAAGCCTGTACAACGCTACGTAAAATACGTATGCTTCTTGGATCATCAAGTTTCAGGTAACTTTCTGGTTGTGCGTTGAATAAGTTGCCCAGTGTATTTCTGTTCGTATATAATAGTAATCGATGTATTGCTCAAACATCAAGTGAGCTATTTTAAGGTATTGTGCATAAACATTGCATGAACAAATAGTAACAGCAACAAAAAAATGATTGTATATATTGTTATCCAACACATTCTCTAAGACAACAATGCCCATCACATAGTTTAGAAAACTACACCACTCGACAGCCTTCCAAAATGGTAAACAATCCATTGCTCTCATTGATCGATGGATTTCGGATGGAAGTTGTTGCGATAACAGTCTCTTCGATATTTTTACAATATTTCAAACACACAATTTTCCAGTCGTCAAACCAAAAGTTCCATCGCGCCATCTTATGATATATCGTTTCATGATTCCAAGTTCCACAAGATGCTATCACAAAATTCTGTATCATATCGATTCCAGGTATTCTAAGAATTGGTGTCAAGAGATTTTTATGGTGTACACCATAATAAGTCTTTCGACAAATATTTCATCCGTCCTGAGTGGACAATTGTTATTAGGGAAGACAACCGTGTGCTCAATTGATTCATCTTCTGTTGTGCATTTCAGGCAACCATAGACACCATATTGAAGCTAATAACACCTGTTAGGCCGTACTCGCACAAGATAGTTAATAATAGTCGGTGGTTGTGGCTGCAATTTTAAACACATGCATTCTTATTCGGGTGGTCATACTAGATTCACCAACTTCTAAACCACTGAGAACGTGTTTGCTTTTTCTAAAACAGTGGTTGATAGTAGCTGGTAAACGCGAAATTATAATCATATTCAATCACATTTCAATACAAAGACGAATGGGATTTCGCATAGCAATATAATATTTAAGCAAATCCGCTTAAGTCTTTCGCGGCTATTATCTTGTAGCCATTAGGTTGTAAATGTAATCATAAATATTAAAATCTGTCAAGGTGACACCGCTTTGGTGGGTATGCGTCCGTCCGCACGGTTCTCGACTCGACATTTCTAGTTGCCGAAAGCACTTTTACAACGTACTTTAAGGATTAAGCATTATCCAAAATTTTTAATTTTTACATGTACACTCATGAAATTTAAAACTTGGACACCACAATTTCTGTAAACAAAAGTTTGCACATTGTGAAGCGGGCTTAAGGGTATCATTTACAATTCTAACAGCAGGTAGTCTCAGCAGGGGTTATCTTATAGAAGGACTGTAGAATGAATCATTACACTAAGCACGTTTTAGAAAATAGGTAATTTACGTTGCTTACTTAATTTTTTTCTTTAAAGAATATATTTGAAGGTATCGCTAATTAAACACCATAGCTCGATTAATTATCGAATCAAAATTTTGTTTAGGAAATGTTTACAAAATAAAATTAGAAATAATTTTGATTTAAAAAACGTCTACAAGCAATAACTTTTAAATTAAATCAAAAACTAAACATGGTTATTTGGGTTGACTGATTATTACTTATTTTTAAATAAATCTAACCTACTAATTATTGTAAGTTATTAAAAAAATCATTAAACTCTCTATTCATAATATTTAGTCCTTACAAAATGTATATTTTATGACGTTTCATTTTTTCTGTAGTTAATATAAAAAGTGAAAATAAAAACTAAGGCAATTCTTATTGTCAACGTATATATTTAGTTTTTGACAAGAATTTATTACATAATTATAATTAAGATACCAAGTTATAGTTTAAAATTAAATGAAAACTTTTTTTTTAAATAAAGGTATTACTATATAAATAAATATAAGAAATCAATAATGGGTGTGACCTCCATTATTATTGATACATTCTTGGAGGCGTCTGCTCATTGACGCTATCAAGGTATCAATATAATTAATATTAATCGTTTCCCATGCGGTATCAATGGCTGCAATTAGTGCATTACGGTTTACTGGTATAAAATTTGGCCCTTGTTGTCTTCGGATAACAGCAAGTATTCGAGCCCAAACATTTTCGATAATGTTAAAATCTGGGCTTTTGCTGGCCAGGGTAACAGCTCCAAGTTATTTGCTTGTATCCAGTTGCGCACAACCTGCGAAGTATAGGGTCATCATATCCCGATAGTTAATTATCGAATGTTCCAAGAAAATATGTGTAAATAGTAAATGGAATCTACTAACGTAACGTTAAGTCGTTAATTATAGTTACATAACTCTCCTTTCATAAGATATAGTTCATATTAATATGCTTATTGTAAAGCTTCGTACACACCTGAACAACAAACCGAGGAACAAACAGAACAACGAACCGAACGGCAATCGGAACATTAATTTGGACGGTGCTACGTACGAATTTTAGAACAGATTCGCAAGTCCTGATTGTTCCACGAACGGTTTGTTCCGCAACTTGTCGGTTTTTCTCCGACATCAAAGAAAATGCGCGGGAATGCGTTTGCAGGTTTGACGAAACCTATTAGCATTATTTGGGGGAGAATTTCCAAAATAAAAAAAGCGAAGTAAATTATAATTTTTTACTCTTCTTTTTTAAAAAATTTGGTTGGCACTATCTTCTTGTTTTCCGCAATTTTCTCTTCTCAATAATAAATATATATGAACTGAAAACTACTGAAAATAATTATGGAAACAGCACAAACGTTCCGTTTGTTGTTCGGATTGTGGAAATCATAAAAGATCGTTTGTCGTTCTGTTTGACTTTCGGTTCGTTGTTATGTTTGTTGCTCGGTTTGTTGTTCAGGTGTGTACGAAGCTTTACAACTTAAGCAACAATTTTTTGGCGAATAAAGATTAGTTTGTGATGTAATATTAGAAACACAAATTTATATCATATCAAATTTATGACAACTTAAAACCAAGAACGTGTATGTTATTGCTAAGAAATTATTAAGGAAAAAGCGCAATTGCAGTGTAAATATTTATAATTAGATATTTTCGAAAGTTTATAAGTCCTCTATTGTAATCTTAATACTTAAAAGAAAATCCTGTCCATTAGCATTATAAGGAAATGGCTTTTACTTTATGAATAAGTTTCAATAACAATAGAATATCCTTGCTTGTTTAATTTACTTCCTTTGAGTCATATTGCTCTAAGGGTTGTTACATTGGTCATTAGAAGTATGTAATAAATAAACAATTACCTACTGTTTGAGAAGGGTAGTGTGAACCAATAAATAAAGTAAGAAATGTAAATTCCATTTTAGTTTAAAATTTCAAGTGTTGTGAAAATGCCACCTCATCTCGGTGCTGATTTGAAAGCGCGGATTGTTTCGGAATTAGCGGCGGGCCGTAGCGTGCGTGAAATTTCACGTATGTTAGATATACCAAAAAGCACCGTAGGGCATTACCGAGTAAATGGAATCTTGAACACACTTTGGAAAGAGCCATCGGAAGTGGTAGACCTAAAGTATCTACACGTGCTCAAGATCTCGAGTTGTTTCATTACGTAACAGAACAACCATTTGCTACATACTCCAGGGCTATAGCAGATACACATTTCCCGGATGCCGTATAACTGCACAAAAAAGATTAAAGGAGATGGGAATAAAGAAGTATAATGCTGCTGCGAAAGAAGTTCTCAGTGACGAAAATATGAGACGTCGTCTGGAATTTGCAAGGCGATATGTGAACGAACCTTTGGAATTTTGGAATCGAGTGATTTTTAGCGACGAAAAAACGTTCAATAGCCGCAACGATGGACCACTAAAAGTTTTTAGAATGGAAGGAACTCGTTACGAAAATAATCACATATGTCCTAAAAAAGAAGTGGTTATTTTTCTGTGAATGTGTGGGGTTGGGTTAGCGCGCGGGGTCCAGGAGTTTGTTGGGCTATCGATGGACGTCTTGATTCTGCTGCGTATTTAGATATTTTGGAAACTATTATGAAACCTTCAGTCGAAGTGTTTTATCCAGACGAAGATTATATTTTCCAACAAGTAAGTATTCTTATTTCACTATACTTTCTCCAAAAAATAGTTTGGGATCTGTTGAATTAACATTTTCATAATGTATTTTTGTTGTTAAAGGACAACGCCCCTATTCATACTTCGCGGGTTGTGCGCAATTGGATACGAGAAAATAACTTGGAGCTGTTACCCTGGCCAGCAAAAGCCCAGATTTTAACATTATCGAAAATGTTTGGGCTCGAATACTTGCTGTTATCCGAAGACAACAAGGGCCAAATTTTATACCAGTAAACCGTAATGCACTAATTGCAGCCATTGATACCGCATGGGAAACGATTAATATTAATTATATTGATACCTTGATAGCGTCAATGAGCAGACGCCTCCAAGAATGTATCAATAATAATGGAGGTCACACCCATTATTGATTTCTTATATTTATTTATATAGTAATACCTTTATTTAAAAAAAGTTTTCATTTAATTTTAAACTATAACTTGGTATCTTAATTATAATTATGTAATAAATTCTTGTCAAAAACTAAATATATACGTTGACAATAAGAATTGCCTTAGTTTTTATTTTCACTTTTTATATTAACTACAGAAAAAATGAAACGTCATAAAATATACATTTTGTAAGGACTAAATATTATGAATAGAGAGTTTAATGATTTTTTAATAACTTACAATAATTAGTAGGTTAGATTTATTTAAAAATAAGTAATAATCAGTCAACCCAAATAACCATGTTTAGTTTTTTGATTTAATTTAAAAGTTATTGCTTGTAGACGTTTTTAAATCAAAATTATTTCTAATTTTATTTTGTAAACATTTCCTAAACAAAATTTTGATTCGATAATTAATCGAGCTATGGTGTTTAATTAGCGATACCTTCAAATATATTCTTTAAAAAAAAAATTAAGTAAGCAACGTAAATTACCTATTTTCTAAAACGTGCTTAGTGTAATGATTCATTCTACAGTCCTTCTATAAGATAACCCCTGCTGAGACTACCTGCTGTTAGAATTGTCAATGATACCCCTTAAGCCCGCTTCACAATGTGCAAACTTTTGTTTACAGAAATTGTGGTGTCCAAGTTTTAAATTTCATGAGTGTACTTTACACATTGAATAGACAACAATACCATTTCTTTTGTCAATCCCTTTTTCTTAATTGCCCGACCCAAAAATATAATCATTTTTGAAATAACATTAAAATTTTTGAACAAAGGTTTTAATTAGATTTAGTTAGTTCCCCTACAACTGCGATATATGCGTAAAACCTGATAAAACTATAGTTCATGGAACAACATCAGTTGAGCAAAGAGATAAAACAACAATGCAAATTACACAATTTCAATTAGAAGTTTTATTTTCATTTTTAACATGAATTCTGTCATGACAATAAAGATAGAAAAAATAGAACATTCTTCTGTAATAAAACACAATATCTCCTAAATAAAAAGATTTGTGATTTAATTTGATATACTTGGCAACGGTGATTGACCGTCTGTGTGACCAAGGCACATTGGATCCGTGTTTGTTGGTATTAGGTGGTAACAGACAGTGCTTCCTGTGTGACTCCGCCCTAAGAAAAGATTACAACATGAAAGTGTTATGAGTATAGTAATCTCGGGTAAAACTTCTTATTTTAATTGTGATCATATGTCCATTAACATTAAGTCCGTTTTCGATCAGACGAATAGTATCTTCGACAAATTGAGTTGTAAGATCACTTTCCGAATCCGTAGAATTTAAAATTAATAATTATTAGAAAGTATCAAAATTTAGAGCAATAGGAACCCCTGTATTAATATAACACTCACACACCTGAATAAATTAGACTCAATTGTGTTATAACCTGTGTGCCATCTGAATATAGCTTCTTTAAATACTTTTCACACTTTCGCGATTTTCTTTCATTCTTAGATACGTTATACTTTATTTATACTTTTTAAAGTTTTTAATTCTATCTAAATTGATTTAACGTGGAAAAAATAAACTACCGACAAAAATACAAAATGGAACTTTTGTGCAAGTAGAATAATTGTTCAACTTATAGCTCAGCGAATGCAAATGAAAACTGAATCTAGCTCTACAGTGATGTATATTTAAGCTGAATAAACTCTCCTTCAGCTTGCAGTTCAGTAAATGTAAATGAGAACTGAAAAAGCTGTACAATGATTTGCATCTAAACTGAACAAACTCTTAATAAACTTATTATGCAGGTAGGTAATTTGAACTCAAGAAAGCTGTATAAGGGTATCCATTTTAGCTGAAGAAGCTTTTATTCCGCTTATTGTTCAGCTACAAAACTGAAATAAAATAAGCTGTTTAATGATATCCAGCTAAGCTGAAGAAGGACTTTTCCAGCTTCTAATTCAGCAAATTCAAAAGACGGCTGGAATAGCTGTACAATGATGAATAACTAAGCTGAAGAAACTGTTATTCGGCTTATTATTAAGCTAGAAAAATTATAGTGAAGAGGGCTGTATAAAGGTATATATTTAAGCTTAAGGAGAACTTATTCAGCATATAATTCAGGGTATTAAGCTTAACCAGCAAAAGAAGCACTTGTTTAGCTTTTAGCCAGCCTAAAAAGCTGTACCAGCTCCTAAACCAGCATGTCAATGTTTGTTGGGACATACCTAATGTAGTAACACATATAATGGCCAATATTTACGTTTGATTATCAAAGTAATTAATTACATAAGACACAAATAATTTTTTTTGCATTATTTTTGTGTCGAGCACAGTCGCAATACGTTCATTTTTGACATATTTGACATCGCAGCTACCATTAATTTCTCTTTGAATGCGAATAGAGTTTATTACAGTAAATGCATGCTGCGTCATCTTTATTGTCAGTTTCCATGATAGATTCTGTGTCGTTGTTTTCTTTATCTTCTTTAATTTTGATTCTCTTTTTTATTCTGCAAACTGATCTTCTACGCTCCTTCTTTTCTTTCTGCATTACTTTTTCTTTCAAAGCTAATATCTCCGGGCTAGTATAGAGTACTCCAACTTTACGTCGGTTTTCTACACATCTCTGCCTTTTAATATTTGTCGCTTTTGGAAGAGGAGAGACGTCTATTATGGGAACATCATTAGTGTCAGACAAAGATGTTTCTTGGGAAGGAATTAAAGCAGTTTTGTCTTCCATATCTAAAGTACAATGTGAAGATGTACTGGGCAGGGAAAGATTACACTGCTCACTTACAGAAATGATACTGCTTGTTTGGCATTCTTCCATATTCCTGCTTTTTGATTTTCTTAAAATTAGTTGCTTCAGCTGGAGCAAACGTCCAATCCGGGAATATATCTAGAATGAATTAATATATTCCTGTAGTAGAAAACCCTTTTTTTGCAATCGAAATTGTTGCAGCCTGTTGGTACGCAATCTTGAAAATTCCAGCCACTTGAAAGTGACTCACTATTCTCCCTGAGTGATTCTTCAGCCACTTGTTCAGTTTTTGATTGTAATATGTAGTCTATGGGCCAAAAAAAAACTACATCAAGTAGCTGAACTCGATGAGTACTGTGCGGTGGGAAGCAAAATAGGATTACACCGTTTTCTTTAGCAAACTCTTGGGTTGCAAGACTTTTGTGACTAATGTGACCATCTAACAATAGCAAAATTTTTTCTTGCTTTGTTGGTTTGGTATGCTTTACAAAATGTTGCAACCCCTGACAAATATATCTTTGTCCATCCAGCCATGTTCTTGGATAAATGCAATTGCAGCAGCAGGAACGTTGTCCATTAGTTAAATTTTCATATTTAAAAAAAAAAGAAATGAATGCTGGTGGAACATAAGATTCTGAAGCACTATTACTGCAAACGACAGTAAGATGCTGGTCCTGTTCGGCGCTTTTTAAGATACCAACTTGTTTTTTGCCCTTGCAAGCTGTAATTTTGGAGTTTTTGGATGGTACAGTAGACAACCCACTTTCATCCATATTATAAATTTGAGTGCAATGAAAATTTATTTCAGTCATAGCTTTTGATAGCAAATCAAAGTATTTTTTATCTGTGGTTTATTAAAGGCGTGCTCTTGCTGCTGAAGTTAATTCTGGTGTTCTGAGAGATAATGTGGGATTACGACTTAGGAACCCTTTCAACCAGTCTCAACTACCTATTTCTTTTATTTATTGAACAAGTGGGGAATATTATTTTTATTGGCCTACTGAAAATCTAACTTGCAAATTTTAACTGTTGTAATACCAAAAAATCTGTTTTCTAAATTCTTTACATGCTCTGTAAATTCTCTTCAGCTGAGAAATAACCTTTTCTGAAGCCAGCTGCATACTTATTTCTACCAACATTACCTCCTTAATGTTCCAAAAAGCACGTTGAATGTTTTGGATGCTTTTGTTTAGCCCATTTCTTTAGCTTCAATTCAACTCAATCTGTTACTCTTCCTTTTATAACTCCCAATCAATGTCTTTACTAAAACAATACATAATCAGTAGTAATTATTCATGGCATAGTCATGCCATCTCGCCTTGAAGCAATGTGTGCCGATTCTTTAGAAGAACATGGAAGACCGATTGGGATGCAAACCGTTTATAGACGGATAAGAACCTTTGGGCTCTTTTCATACCGTCCCCTTTTGTACTACCACTGACTCCAGAGCATCGACGTTATCGTTTAGCGTGGTGTAGAGAACGGGCAAATTGGGGCCAAGAATGGAATTCAATTGTCTTAGTGATGAATCCAGATTCTGTTTGGGTATGCATGACGGTCGTGCAAGGGTGAGAGACGGCGCGGTGAAAGACAAGATCCCCAATTTTCTGTGAATAGGCATGTGCACCACACAGTTGGAGTTATGGTATTGGAGCTATTGCTATTGGAAGTAGGTCACCTTTGGTCTTCATTAGAGGTAACATGACTGCTGCGCGCTACATCCAGGAGGTCGTAGACCCCATATTGTACCTTATATTCAGACCATCCCCAACAGCACATTCCAACAAGACAACGCATGACCTCATGTTGCTAGGGTTTCTTTGGCTCATTTTGAGGCCAATCAAATTGCTTTGTTGCCTTGGCCACCAAGATCTTCCGATCTTTCGCTCATCGAGCACGTCTGGGATATTATGGGAAGAAGATTACTCAATTTACCTCACCCTGCACAAACTCTAGCGGCTTTGCAGCATTAGTTACAGATAGCATGGAATGAGATACTTTAGAAGAAATCGATCACCTCATTAGAAGTATGCCCAGACGTGTTAATGAGTGCACAAGACATCGTGGTGGAGCAACACATTATTAAGTTTTTGAAGAAGTTAACAGTTTAATTTTTATCAAATTGTGATCGTTTACTAATCTAATTTGTATACACTAGTATACCAAAAATTGTTCAAATAAATTCATTATTACTGGGTGTTCTTCTTTCTATGTCACTTAGTATATTTATTAGAACTAGAATATCTGTAGCAACACACTTATGATTTCACTTAATTTAATATAAGCTTCTTAGAAAAAAGTTCTTACCACTTTTTGAAGAAAATCTTTGTAACTCAATAAACAAAAGGCAGAATTAGACACATTCAACACGGTAGTTTACAAACGACTGTCTCTTCTGCCAATGATGTAACTGGCGCAATATTTGAATTTGTACTCGAGAAAAGTTTACTATGCCAACTCTAGCACATTTTTCCTACTCATCTAAATATTATTTAGTAGACGTCTAAACCCTTTTCTAAGAACGTCTACATATAAACAATGAGAGCAGATAGACATCTTCTTCTCTTACTAGTTTTTGCTAAACATTAAAAATACATATTAAACATACTTTTAAAAGTACCACAATTATGTATCTTTATACATGTCTATAAGACGTTATACATTTTACATAAAATAAATTAAGTTAACCTATATTTCTAATAGACGTGTAAGGTTTTATGGTATTTTAACTAATTTAAAAAAAATTTAAAATTACGAATAATAATTGTAAATTTTTAGTTGAAGAGATACATGATCTAAAAATTGACATCTAATTGATGTATTTTATGTAATGTCTATTATACAGGGTGTCCCACCGGGAACGCCATCGATAGATTATAGGAAAACTGTGCATGGGAAAATTTGAAAGTATACTAACAACGACGGGGGCAGTTCCGTTAAAATATTTTCAAGATGGTGGCGTTTTCGGTTATACCGGAAGTAGGTGTCAACTTGCTTATTTTAAATGGAACACCCTATATATTATTCTATTTTTGGATTTTGCACAAAATTCTAGACACATTTTGTGTATAATGTCCTATACCTTAGTCTAACTGTTTTGAACTTATTTTAAATTTTAAGTCAAAAATGACGTTTTCAGGCCTAAACAAAATTATAAAATTTTCCTATACTAATGCCTTTATTATTTAATTGGAATGGGTTTTCTTGTAGCAGGGGACCTATTTTAGTGGGTTATGTCGATATTTTGATAATAAAATAATACAGGGTGATCAAAAAAAAGGATTAAAATTAAATTCAAGAACACGTCAAAAGTCATTTTTTTTAAATGCAAGCATCATGTTTTTATAATTTTATCTTATTTAGCATCAAAAATAAGGTTGACTTTGTACAAGGTTGTCTATTCAAAAAATTCATGGTTTTCGGAATATTGGCAATTTAACTTTTTTTTGTTGCACAATGTATTCTTTTAGTATGAATGGTTATTCCTAGTTGGCCATGATAACGTTAGAAAAGAATCATCTGTCAAGGATATGTCAAACTGTTAAAAATTTTCAATAATCATGCCGGGACGCTTAAATTATACAAACGAAGATTACTTAAATTTATTTATTATTTATGGACAATGTGATAAAGTTATATCAAGAACATGTGTTACATTTGCAGCAAGATACCCGCAAAACAGAAACCATCACCAAAAGCCCTTAAACGAATAATAGAAAACTTCAAAAACTTTGGACCCGTTAATTCAAATGTACAGACAAATAACCTAATTATTTCATTTACAAGAAAGAACAATTAATTAAAGACCAAAGTTTAAAAAAATTATTTTATTAAATGTTCAAATTGATGTCCTTGAACTTCTAGACATTTTTCGCATCTGAGTAGCAAATTTTCATGGGTCGCCTTCCTTATTGCTTCACGTGTTAAATTTTGAAACTCAGTCCTAACTCGCTGCATGCAGTCTTCTTTGGTGGTTAACGGGTGTTATAAACTCGATTTTTATTGTACCCCAAATAAAAAAATCGAGCACTGAGATATCTGGGGACCGTGGTGGCCAAAGGAAGGGTCCATTGTTTGCTATCCATTGATCATAAAAGGCGCCTTTGTAAAAAATTGTTGATTAATTGGCTACTATGTGGAGGTGCGACGTCTAAATAATTGTTTTGAAAATTGTGCAGGATGTTCAGATAGCCTTCACCTATTTAATAAGTTAATAAATCAAATATTTTAAATGATTTAAAAAAAGGTTAACTTACCTTTTAAATTTTCTTGATAAAAATGTAATGCCACGATGCCATCGTTTCTTACTGCAGCATAAACATTAAATTGCCAAGATTCTTGAAAATTTCGCTCTCTAATAACGTGGACATTTGATTCACTCCAATAATGGGAATTTCGCCGATTAAAAATGCCATTTTTTGTAAATAAATTCGCTGAAATCCAATCTCCTTAAAAAATCAGTCTCTTTCAGATGGTGAACCATGGAAAATGCATACGGATGAAATTTATGTTTGCGTAATATTCTTTGAACTGACGATTTACTTAATCCAGATTCCAATGCAGCTTGTCTTACAGACATTGTTGGATGTGCAGTAAAATATCCCAAAACAGCGATTTCAACATTTTCATCATTAACGACAGGTTTATTTCTCTGTACATTTGGTTTAACGGATCCAAAGTTTTTGAAGTTTTCTATTATTCGTTTAAGAGCTTTTGGTGATGGTTTCTGTTTTGCGGGTATCTTGCTGCAAATGTAACACATGTTCTTGATATAACTTTATCACATTGTCCATAAATAATAAATAAATTTAAGTAATCTTCGTTTGTATAATTTAAGCGTCCCGGCATGATTATTGAAAATTTTTAACAGTTTGACATATCCTTGACAGATGATTGTTTTCTAACGCCATCATGGCCAACTAGAAATAACCATTCATACTAAAAGAAATACAATAGCATTTGTGCAACAAAAAAAAGTTAAATTGCCAATATTTCGAAAACCATGAATTTTTGAATAGATAACCTTGTACAAAGTCTACCTTATTTTTGATGCTAAATAAGATAAAATTATAAAAACAGGGTGCTTGCATTTAAAAAAAATGACTTTTGACGTGTTTTTGAATTTAATTTTAATCCTTTTTTTTAATCACCCTGTATTAATTTGTTATCAAAATATTGACATAGTCCACTAAAATAGGTCCCTTGCTACTAGGAAACCCATTCCAATTAAATAATAAAGGCATTAGTATAGGAAAATTTTATAATTTTGTTTAGGCCTGAAAACGTCATTTTTGACATAAAATTCAAAATAAGTTCAAAACAGTTAGACTTAGGTATAAAAGATTATACACAAAATGTATCTAGAATTTTGTGCAAAATCCAAAAATGGAATAATATATAGAGTGTTCCATTTAAAATAAGCAAGTTGACACCTACTTCCGGTATAACCGGAAGTGCCACCATTTTGAAAATATTTTAACGAAACTACCCCTGTTGATGTTAGTATACTACCAAATTTTCAAATTTTTCCCATCCACAGTTTTCTTATAATCTATCGATGGCGTTCCCGGTGGGACACCCTGTATGTATACTAATTATATTTACATGACATATGTGCTATAGAATAATTTGTTGGTAGTGCCCCACTCTGTATAACATTCAGCAAGATAAACAATATAATTAAAACTAAAGAAACCTCAACTTAAAAACCTTAACCACACCTTAAAGACCTACCCAAAGCTAGTTGTATGTGAGTGGGTTGCAGAAAGATATATGAGAACGTTTGTGAAAGTTTATAATTGCCGGTCAAGTGAATTTTTATGAATTTGCCTGTCATGCATTATATTGCTAAGAATGGACAGAATTAATAAAATTGTAAAGTATTCACAAAAACTTGTTCAGTGCGTAACTCAAGCACTTAATGGCACTGAGAATAAAAAATGCAAATTCGGTAATTCTTTCGATTACATACACACACGTTGCGAAAATAATAATTCAGAAAACATTTATGGAAGACACGTTTACTACGTTATCTTTTAATCATTAAATTTTACTTTTTTATGAATAGCATTTTTTTTCATGAACTATAATAGTAACTTAGATAGCTTTTGATAAAAGAACAATTTTTAATTATTAAAAATCCTTTAATCTTTAAAAATTTATGTTTATAATAACTACTTAAAATCTCAAATTTAATAAAAAAAAGGGTGATGGGTAGTTTTAAATTAAATAATAAAGAAATCGACAATAAATACTCAATGAAAGACGAAAAACAATTATGTAGAATAAGTTGATTGGGAAAATGTTAAACATCTAAAACAAGATTAAGTGGAAGAGAGAATGAGAAGAAGGGGTTTACTAGAAAAAAAGAAAATGGTATAAAGTAGATGAAAGAGGTTAACAATAGAGAAAATAATTAGAAGAAGGAAAGAAGCATAATGACAGTAGAGTAAATTGTCATTTTGAATTACACTGTAAAGTTTCTTTTTATTTTGTGGTCGAATTCATTTTCATAACGAAAAAAAAATTGTAATAACAAATAAAAGCATTAAATAACAATAAATCTTACCTTTTCATTAAATGCGACAAATGTATGCAACGTAACCATAACATAACCAAAGTTAATTAATATCCAGTAGCAATTAGCAAAAAAATCAACAAAAGGAATTTGTAGACCAATGTAATTGTTGCTAGTAAACCAAAACGCGTTAACCATAATAAAAAAACAAACAATGATTAATTTTTGAAGCAAGAATCCTCGAAATATTATGTTAATTTCTTTTGCTATACTTTTCATGGTATTTAAATTTTGTAGAAGAAATGCAAAGTTTTGTGAAGGAACGCGGCATGTTTTTGCATATCTCATTAATTCATGCACAATCTCCACTCTACTTGTGATTAACTTTATTACAAAAATTATAAAGATTAAGAAAAAAGAATCAAATATTTCACTTACGCAAATGAAACTATCGCAGAAAAAATGAAAACAATTTTTATCTGTTTCAAAATCAAAAATTCCTATGTCAATAAAAATATTTGAAATTAGACAAGTAAATATTATTTTTCTGATAAGAAACATTTGTCTTCTAGTACGCGTATAATTGATATACATTTGTGTCACACTTTTTATGTTACCTTCGATGCAAATTAATTTTTCAATGATTTTAAAAATACGTTTCCGATAATAAGTCACCGTAAAACAATACTGACATATTCCTATGTCAGTCACGAATAGAAAAACCGAACGTGTTACGGAATCTAGTGAATCCAGAGTTTTTTTGCAAACACAAAAATGAAGAAAATTTAACAATATTATGAACGTTAGGAAGCATCTGTTAAGCAGATGAATGATTTTACTTGTTGCATCTTTACTAGACGACGTTGATAGTATAAATCCGAATAACTTTGAATATTTTCCTAACGGTTCTAAAACATAGATAATACCTGTGCTTTTTTTTATCATTAAAATTTGTTATGTAAACAAACGAACGGAAAATGATAATTTTTCTTTAACAATTGAACCACTCTGAAAATTTACCGATAATAAATAACTTAATTTCATAATACTACTAATTGTCAGTAACTAAATTGATTATTTACTTAAAAATAAACACATACGCTTAATAACGATTATGTCGAATAATAAGCACGAACACAAACAAACACACACTGACAAAATGTATGATTAATAGTATTTATAAATTAATAGTAATTTACGTAACATGTAACCACGGCAAATAAGTTTGGTGCGACATATAGTGCTTTAATCTCGTGGTACCGCGCATGTCTGATGGTAATCCAATTACATATGTAAAAAATTTGGTGAAAGCTTAATGTAAAACAATTAGAAAAGCCGATTTTTGGAACGTTAATTTCAATAAAGTTTGTTATCTAATCACCTGCTTTAAATTACGCAATAAGTTCAAAAATACAGAGAATTAGTCGGTAGCTGTTTCGTCTTTTTGGACACCTAAGCAAAGTAGAAAACTAAAATTCAAAAAAGTAACTAAAGTAACGTTAATAAGAAATAGTTAGAAGAACTAACGTTAGCAGTATTTTTATATTTTTTAATATTTAATATAAATGACGGACGAATACTTTGATTTTTGGTAGTCAATCAGTAAAAGTACTCACCCATTTTATACTAACAAAACGGCTACATTCCATATTACATAAAAAACATAATTTTCTCAAATATTCTTATATTGCATTTATATTTTTATTTCACCAGACTCGTGCACTTTACTGACATCAGAATAGGAAAAAACAGAATTCTGCGTAGAACCGTTAAAAAGATTAAAAATATAATAAAACTTCTAAGAACTTTTCCCTCATAACTTTTTTTTGTAAAATTATTATTGTTAATAAAATACCGCTAATATACGGCTCATAACCAAACTTACAGCAAAAAACTATAAGTTTGGTTCGAATATCACGAAAACTGGTTGAGATATCGAAAAAAAGGCATATTTGGAATCAGCGTTAAAAAATACATAAGAATCGTATGTCAAATTTAATCCATCACAACAAAAACCTTGCAGCGGACGACGACGACAGCCACGAATAATGTATCTAGAAATTTTGTGCTAATTTTGTACTATATATTGCTGATAATTAAAAATTTTGTGCTAGTATGTTTAAAAAGTTATTAACAAAAACACACTCACTTTATCAATTTGATAATTTCATCACGCTATAATTTTGTGCTATTTATTGCTGAAAATTAAAAAAATTGTGCTAGTTTATTTAAAATGTTATAAACCAGAACAGACTTTACGTGGTCGACATTTTTTTACAGTATAATTTTGTGCTGATAACTAAAAATTTTGTGCTGGAATATTTAAAAAGTTATTAACAAAGATAAATGAGTACGGCTGACTTCACGTGACCAATTCGACATTTTTATTATGGTATAATTTTGTGCTAATTTTGTGCTATTTAGTGCTAATAACTAAAAATGTTGTGATGGTACTTACTTTTTTTTTTTGAATTATTACATTAATGGAAATATGTATTATTGACTTACATATTGCAGTAAAAATTGTATTTTAAATAATAAAAAATGGTTTGTTTGAATTGAAAAATAAGTAAAATTCATAATAGGGTTTCCATTAAAATTGAAAAATAAAATAAGATTACAAAACTGATTTGAATTTCTAGAAATTAACCTGAATTTATTTTAGAAATTAATTAAAGCATTCGTGCAGATAAGAGTTCATTTAGTTACAATAAAATGTTTGAACGCATATAAATTAAGGTAAACTTAAAATAGGTGATTGTTTATAAATTGCATTTCTGTGTGACAAAATAATGTCTGGATAGTACGTGATAATTTATGTTGAGTAGTGTCTATACTTAAAGGCACCGGCGAGATGTAATCAACACGTATGTGAGATAAAAAGTTCTGCGAATAACAATGTAACATTTTATTCTGCATTAATCAGTGCATATTGTGTGGGAAATAGTAGCAGGTGAGAAATAATTTTGAAGGACAGATGTACTTACAAAGAAAGGTGGAAAAAAGTTTGAAAGAAAATCTTGAGAGTCTGAATTAAAGAACGCAACGAAACGGTCGTGGACTGTAATAAATAATAATAAAAGTCATCATGTGCAAGTAAAGTACTTAAAATAAAAGCGATTAAGTGTACACAAAATAGTTAATCAACGAAATCAATGTGCTGATTTAACATCCACAAATTTTTCGACGATTCACAAAGCCCCAACAACAAAATAGAACTAAGGTTAGTTTGTTTATACAGTGAACGGCAAGGAGTTTGCATCAAATGGGAAAAATTTTTGTAATTGAGATATCCAAAAATTTCTTTTGACAAATGAATTTAGCATATTAAATGACTAAAAAAAGCACTTTGACAAATATCATGTGATCACTGTCATAGCGGCAAATTTAAAAAATATTCCTTAAATATGTAACAAGTGAGGTTAGATGACAAAATATTAAAAAATGCCTAAGAAAAAGTTGTTTAGAATTAGATTATACGTCTATGTGCAAATTTACAAAAATATTATAATTTATTAATAAAATAAAAAAAAATTTTTTTTATATTTCAAAAAATAATAACGACTTTTCAAAAATATCAGTTTTCCAGCTTTTTTTCTGGAAAAGTCATTATGTTTGTTTCGAAAATTTGCACATATTTCAATATCTTGTCATCTAACCTCATTTTTTACATATTCAAAAGAAATTTTTTTAATTTGCCGCCATGACAGTGGTCACATGACATTTATCAAAGTGCTTTTTTTTGTTATTCAATATGCTGATTTCATTTGCCAAAAGAAATTTTCGGATATCTCAATTACAAAAATTTTTCCCATTTATTGCAAACCCTTTGCCGGTCACTGTATAATGAATAGTCTCAATTTGCTTGGTTTGTCCGTCTATCTGTCTGTATGTGATTTTTAGAAAATAATTTCCCTCTCTGTAATGGTTGAAGTCATGAAACCCAAAGTTTGATAGGTGTATTGGTTGTACTAGTGTTAGTAAAAATAAAAATTTTAAAATAATACGATTATCCGTGGTAAAATGGCGACTATTTGAAGATTTCAAAGTTAAGTAACATTTAATTCACTGGTTTTATTGAAAAATTATAAATACAAGAAAATAGCACTAAAACAAAAATAAAAAAACACTGGTTTAAAAGTTATTTAACTTTGAAATTTTTGAATAGCCGCCGGTTTGCCACGGGTAATGGTATTAGTACAACCAATACACCTACGAAGTTTGGGTTTCATGTCTTCAACCATTTATTTTTTTAGGAGTTTTTGGTGCAAATATAAAATATGGAAGGTGATCAGTACCTTACAGTACTCCATGGTCAACAAGAAAACATGTTGTTCCTGAGAATCACCACTTTGGTTTCCGGACCTGGTCATCAAGACCCTCCCAGATAATTAGGAAAAAATGTACAACACAATTTCACAAAACACAATCACATTATACACACTTAATTAATATTATTACATGTGAATACTAGGGTGGGTAAGGGTTGGCATGTTTAGGTTTTAGTGGTTTTTCTAAACCTTGAAGTAAATGCTTTGCCAAGACGAACCAATCCACAATTGCACACGGTTTCGTCACCACACTGTACATGTTTATACTGATCTTCTGGGACACCATACATAACACTTACATCACAATACAATATTTAAAATGTACCATACGATTAAATAAATAAATAAATAACCATTACGGAGAGGGAAATTATTTTCTAAAAATCACACAATCAAGATGGGACTATCCATTATATAATAAAAATTGTTTGTCTCGACCTACAGTACAACCTGGTAAAATCTTGGGCATTTATTACGGGACACCCTGTATATGCCAATGAATAAATTTTTTCAAGCAGCTGTAAGCAAAATTATTATCGCCATGGTGACGACCAACGTTCGCTAGACGCATTATGGGTACACGCAGAAGAAGGAAATATGTTGCTTTTTGATAACACTTTGTTTTCTTGATCTAGTTTGGTTTTTTTTTTTTTTTTTTTTTTTTTCTCCTCTAATTGTTTTTTTTCATTTTTTTAACTTTCGCGGTTTTCCTTAAATTATAAAAAGTTTTTCATAGCTTCGTTAATTGTTGGTACTTTTTCGGTTCCAAAGAAATGTGATTGGACTCAATTGGTTGGTAACAATTTAGGTTTTTTTCTGGATTTCTAGGTTTCCTGGAAATTAATGCTAGCAAGTTTCTTCGTCCAGTCAAATTTGACTAATCAGACACCGCTGATCTTTTAACATGTTGTTACTTAAATAGGAGGCGGGTTCATAAACTAAGGGCAGTTTGCTCACAGAAAAAAATATACTCATGAGAAACAAATTTTATTGTCATATTTAGTTAGGTACAAACTTACTTTACTTCTCTACATAATCAAAATTCGAAACGAAAATTTTTGATTTATTGTTGTGATTCAAAATTTCAAATTACACAATTAATTTATTTGGTATCTTGATTTACCTGCACATCAATTTAGTCTTCTAATTTTCTTGCATTGGGGCAGTACTGTATTTCTTAAGTGTTCAACTGTACTTGAGACCAAAGCTTCTTTGTAACCCTTATTACTTTGATGTCTCTTTTTATAACTCTGTTTTCGTTTTGTGGTTGCCACTGCCAGTAATGTATTGTATTATTATTGTCTTGCGGACTATATCAACGTCTTTGCACACCAGACAAACGCCAAACATGCAGTTATACAATATAATGTCACAGTTACTATGTTGTTCTATTAATTCTCAAGTAGTCATAGCAGTCAGTTGTTTCAAACTATTAAGTTTAGTAACCATAAACCCAACATTTTTGTGCCTGACGCAGAGACATGTTTCACGAACTCTCCAAGTAGGAGCAACTACCCAGAATGGCTTCTGTCTCAAGAATGTTTGATAACATAATTTGATTCTGGTTTGCTCTACAAATTTAGAGTGCAAATCAATTACACTATCTAAGAGAAAACGTTTTTGTTTCTTTACTTGACCTTTGATAACGTAATCTCTCTTTCCCAGGCACATTCAACTGACTTTATCACTTTCATAATATTCAGAAATTTTTTGTTAAACTCTGAGAGAGACAACAATGATTGGTGTTTTACAATCGGATTTCAAGATGTCTTGGGAATTCTTATTCTTTGGTAAAAACTTTTTGGCCATATATTGGGCATTTCTGAAATGCTTCTTGTTCTTTGAAATTTTTGGGTAAATTTTGAGCAGTTTGCTCTAATTGTGTCAAAATTACGTCGGTAAACAGTAATTTTTTTCGTAGTTCAGACGTAACATTAGAGTTTTTTACTAACTGATTAACTGTCGAGTTGTGTCACATCAATATCATTATTAGTGGTTACAGTTTACGTTCTTTTTGAGATTTACTATACCTTTCTAATTTCTTTCTCAATCTGTCTACGTTATGTTGCAATCTTGTTATTTGGATATTTTGTCTCTCTATAGTTCTATACTTTTTAACTCTGTCTTTTCTTACAATTTTTCTACCAGTTTTTTATGTGATATGGAACGAGAAGTAGTGAGCTTTGATCTTCTGAATCTAAACGAGTATTATTAAGGGTGTTTGCCAACGCCTTTTTTTTTTCTGTCTATATTTCCACACTTTTCTTTGCTCTCGTTTCTCTCTTTCTGTTATGTCAGATATAGATTTTATTTTCTTCTCAGCTTTCTTCTTCTGATAGCATTCTTTGTCTTTTGTTCTTTTTCGTTCCCTGGTCATGTTATTTAAAAACTTTCGTTACTTGAACCTACTTTCTCGTTTTGTCTAATATATGCAACACTATTTTTGAGTTTGTTTTTTGGAATTTTCTTTTTCTTATCGTTTATATTAGACTCCATTTTTCGATTCAATTGGTCTTAAAAAGCAGAATGAAGCTTATTTGGGAAGAATTCTAGCTCAGAACACTGACAGTCATTTCGAGAACACATTCACCACTTCGGGAACGCTCGTCATAGTCCGAGAATGTTCCCGAAATGACCGTTCCCGAAATGACGTTTCCTCCATTACTGTCTATGATTTTCTGTTTTATAATGTTAAATGAAATATTTTTGAGGTTATATTGTAGTTGCTTTGAATGTTTATCATAACATTGAAAATAATATATTATTTGTACTTATTACATATTCTACAATAGCGTTCTCATAATGATGCTGAATTGATGTACGGTATTTATATAGAAAATTGAAACTTACTTACCACTTTAGTTTATTTAATAATTCAGACAAACAATTACACGCCGTCAACACATTCAAAAGCACGCCAGAAAGACCGTTTGAATCGCCATCTGGCACTATTGATGTTTTCTGATTAGGTTCACGAAATGACGGACTTTTTCTGGGACAACATTTTAATCAAATAGATATAAATATTTTTTCTAAGTTATTGTAAAACATGTAAGAATCTTGGAAGAAAATTGTGTCTAAGTAGTGTTCATAATATGGTTACTTAAGTTCAATTGATTTTAATATGTTGCTTGGCCACTTGAAGTTCCATTAATGAATTATGGAAACATTCCCGAATAATTTTTCAGGTACGTTAGATGGAATAATATTAAACAAAGAATGTTTTAAATTAAAGTAACTACATGTAAAGATGACTTTCGATCATAATAATGGATAAACGAAAAAAAAAACTTCAATTTATTGTAGTTTCGATTAAGAAAATTCGCTCCAACTCAAATTCTTCACCTCCATGATTTTGACCCATAAAGCACACGCCGCATAAAAATTCAACACATATTTTTTGAAATTGCAGTTAATATTTGCCCTCAATTTTCTCAACCACTGAATCTATCAGTTACTGCAGGTTTGCGATCAAGCAAAGTACAAAATATAAATGGGTTATCGACGCATTTCGTTGAACAAATAATTGACACAATCGTCGAACAATTATGTTGTATTTGCAATAGCTCCTTTGAAAGTGGCTATTTTTCAAGTGTCCTAAAGAGGGCGTTAATTAAACCCCTTTACAAAAAAGAATGAAACATGTGATGTGCGAAATTATCGACCTATTAGCACTCTACGCGTTGTTTCAAAAATATTTGAAAAATTAATAAACAACAGACTTACTGATTTTCTAAACAAGCAGTGTATGCTGTCAGATAAGCAGCATAGATTTCGACAGGCAAGAAGCACCGATACAGCTCTAAATGAAATTATAAATTCGATAACAAATAACATAGATAAAAAATTCTCAGTTATAGGGACATTTGTAAACTTATCCAAAGCTTTCGATTGCGTTGATCATGGACGACTTCTAGACAAAATGCACTGTAACGGAATTTGTGGTCATTCATATCTGTCAAATAGGACACAGTGACGGATCAACTTCTAGTGAAATGATCATAAACGTTGGAGTTCCACAAGGGTCTATATTAGGTCCTACACTGTTTCTGTTATATGTCAACGATCTTTTTAGTATGTGTAACAAAATAGAGCGCTGCCGCATTGTGTCCTATGCTGACGATACTAGTGTGTTCATGCATGATACTTCAGTACCAGTTTTGTTGAAATCTTGTAAGATGCTGTACACTAAATTTAAGGAATGGTTTAGCTGCAACAGGTTGCTACTAAATTCTGAAATAACTTATTGCGTATGTTTTAAAAATGTAAATTCAAAACTAAACTATGGGTTAATTCTATGGTGACAGGGAAAGAGAACAAATTTTGAACGCATGTTTAATCTACAGAAACGGGTCGTACGATCCCTAGCAGACATTTCTATTCGTGAAACTTGCATGGAGGTATTTAAAAATTTGCGTATTATGACCTTAGCACAATTATATGTATTCGAAATGCTCATATTTGTTCATACACAAAGACGTCAATTTGAAATACATAAAAATCTGCAACTGCCTAAAAGTAACACATTTGCTTTTTATAGAGGGTTCTACTACAATGCGTGCAAATTGTATAATCAACTACCCGAGTCGTTCAAAACATATTCGGTAAAAGTCATGTCAAAAACCGTCTTTTTTCGAAAACTATTTACAGTGTCGACCAATTCACGCTGTAAAACATAAAAGAAGATCTGAAGGACAATTGTACCTACTAAAATCACATTGCTTGGTTTTATTCCTATTTTTTTTCCTTTTTTTATCTGTGTGACGTACACTCATGAAATTTAAAACTTGGACACCACAATTTCTGTAAACAAAAGTTTGCACATTGTGAAGCGGGCTTAAGGGTATCATTTACAATTTTAACAGCAGGTAGTCTCAGCAGGGGTTATCTTATAGAAGGACTGTAGAATGAATCATTACACTAAGCACGTTTTAGAAAATAGGTAATTTACGTTGTTTACTTAATTTTTTCTTTAAAGAATATATTTGAAGGTATCGTTAATTAAACACCATAGCTCGATTAATTATCGAATCAAAATTTTGTTTAGGAATGTTTACAAAATAAAATTAGAAATAATTTTGATTTAAAGAACGTCTACAAGCAATAACTTTTAAATTAAATCAAAAAACTAAACATGGTTATTTGGGTTGACTGATTATTATTTTTTAAATAAATCTAACCTACTAATTATTGTAAGTTATTAAAAAAATCATTAAACTCTCTATTCATAATATTTAGTCCTTACAAAATGTATATTTTATGACGTTTCATTTTTTTCTGTAGTTAATATAAAAGTGAAAATAAAAACTAAGGCAATTCTTATTGTCAACGTATATATTTAGTTTTTTGACAAGAATTTATTACATAATTATAATTAAGATACCAAGTTATAGTTTAAAATTAAATGAAAACTTTTTTTTAAATAAAGGTATTACTATATAAATAAATATAAGAAATCAATAATGGGTGTGACCTCCATTATTATTGATTCATTCTTGGAGGCGTCTGCTCATTGACGCTATCAAGGTATCAATATAATTAATATTAATCGTTTTCCATGCGGTATCAATGGCTGCAATTAGTGCATTACGGTTTACTGGTATAAAATTTGGCCCTTGTTGTCTTCGGATAACAA